>CM073768.1:148697661-148808325 GCA_037158775.1 Hetaerina titia
CCAGTTTTCTATGCTGTCTAAGTGTTCTTGGATATTTTCTGCAGCATGATTTGGGTCGAAGGAAGTTGATGCTATAGCGGTGTCATCCGCATAGAGGTAGCTTTCAGTTTTTGGGTGTGAAGGGAGATCGTTAATGAAAAAGTTAAAAAGAACGGGTGATAGAATGGCTCCTTGAGGGACGCCTGCTGTGATGGATCGGGTAGTTGATCTGGCATTGTCAACAGCTACAAAGAACGTGCGGTTAGTAAGAAAAGAGTTGATGATCTTAGTTAGATACATTGATATATCAGTTTTGAGCAGTTTATGTATCAGACCAGCGTGCCAGACCTTGCAGACCTTGTCAATGGCTCTTTGGAGATCAAGAATGGTTACTTGGGTGTGCTTGTGAATGTTGAAGCCGAAAGTGATCTGTTCAAACAATCTTGTAATTTGCTGGGTTGTGGAATGGTGACGACGGAAACCAGTTTGCTCAGGTCTGATTAGGTCTAAGGCCGAGATTTCTTCTTGCAGCCTGTTTAAAATACATTTTTCTAGGAGTTTTCCCATGCAGGGAGCAGGCTAATTGGTCTGTAGTTAAGGATATCAGAAGGGTTTTTATCAGGTTTTGGACAGAGGATAATTTTTGCCGTTTTCCACGCCTTTGGGAAATACGATTGGGTAAGGCAGGCATTAAGGATGGAAAGTAGTTGTTGGATGAAAGATTTAGGAAGCTTTTTGAGGTGATTGTGGGAGATTTGATCGGGGCCCGGTGATGAGTTGGTTTTGGAGTGGGAGATGATAGAAAAAGTCCTTGTGGTGTGATTTCCGGGAATGGGTGAAGGGGACAAAGGGAAAGGTTAGAAACGCTGTTTGAGGCTTCTGAGTCCAACAATGACGTTTTATCATTTTTTAAAATTCATTCAAGGGAGTCGGCAAAGGCATTTGCTTTGTCGCTGTCATCGTATAGTGCTCTTCCATTATGTAGTATTGGCGGGGTGGGTAGCTTTCTTCTGCGTGACCTGCGGGATAGGATCCATACCGAGTGGTCCTCATGCGAGAATGAGCTTATTTTGTCATGCCAAGTTTTTTCTCTTTGTTTTAATTTGGGATGTTACCAGGTTTCGGAGTGCACAGAAGCGGTTTTTGTCTTGGCGGAGATGAGTGCGTTGCCATAGGGTTCTGACCTTGTTTCTGAGCGAAATTAGGCGCAGAATATTCTGAGGTAGCGTGAGACCTGCGATGGAGACCGGAGAAGAAGGGTAGCAGGAACGATGGATGACGTTGATTATTGTGAAATCTTGAGATGCTTTTTCTATGTTGTCTGGAGTATTAGTGATAGGAGCAACGAGATTGATCGCCAAGCAGTTTTCTTTAAAATGTTTCCAGTTAATTCTTCTTATGGGTTTCTGTTGTAGGTAGGAAAGGGTAGGAACACAGTAAAATATGGGACAGTGGTCAGAGGCAGAGTTGTCAAGGTTAATGATTTGAAATGATATATTTGCGGATGAAAGAACTACATCTAGGATATCGGAGGAATGGGGGTGGTGATGAAAGTGGGTGGGGAAAGGTGGTGAGTGAATAGCAAGATTTTTGGTGAATAGAAGCTTACGAAGGGAACGCCCTCGTGTGGTGGCGGTTTTGCAACCCCAGGCAGCATGCTTGGCATTCAAGTCGCCACCTATTATAAGCTTTTGGTGCAGTAGGGATGAGAGTGCTGATATGTCGGGAGAGTCTGACTTTGGGGTTGAAGGTGGGAAGTAGGCTGACCAGATATGTAGGGTCCCAGTAGCTCCTTTTATTGCTATTCCAGCAAGTTCCAGTTTTTGGGTGGATGGGGGTTGTAGTTCTGTGAAGAGCAGGCTAGTTTTGGATAGGACCATAACCCCTCCTCCAGCACCATTTGCCCTATCTTTTCTGATTACACGGTAATTTGGACAGTTGAAAGTTAGGCTGTTCTTGAGTCTGGTTTCTTGAAGGAGGATGATGTCTGGATTATGATTGGTTATTAGGAGGTTTAGCTCATGTTTTTTATTATTAATGCAGTTTATGTTCCATTGTAGAACTTTAAGCACATGGGTGGTTATTTGTGAATTAGGCGCCATTAATGAGCTGCAGAAGGGCTGGTATAAGGTCATTGGTGATGATGCTAATAAGGGTTTTATTGTCGGAAAGAGAGAGAAGCTTCGTGATTATGCTCAAAAGAGCAGTTCTTATATTTGTGGTTGATGATTGGTCGTTTATTGGCAGAAGATGTTGCTCGGAGGCTGGCGGATGGTGTTGATGGGAGGCTGGGGGAAGGTTGATCGATGACTGAGGGGTCTCAACGGTTTCTGTTTGATGGTTGTGCCAAGGGTTTTGGAGAGGGGGAAACGATTGCGAATTAATATTTAAGTCCGGTTGTTGCGGGGGTTTGCTAGTGGACTGTAGCTGCAAGGCTTCTCTTTTGTTGCGTAAATTGAGGAGAAGTTCACGGTGAACAATACATCCTCGATAGTTTGCGGTGTGTGGTCCACCACAGTTGACGCATTTGGCTGGAGAGGTTTTGGGTTTCTGTCATTCTCTGTAATGGTGGTTACCAGCGCATTTAACGCACCGAGGAGGGAGGCCGCTCGTTTTGTAGGTGTGTCCATAGCGTTGGCAACTCAGACACTGTGGGGGTCCAGGTGGAGGTCTGTACGGTTCTAAGGAGGTCTTGAGGTGAAGTACAGATTTTAGTTTTAAAAAGTCTTTAGAACGGGAGGAGCCCTGGAGTCGGACTTGGTAGAGCGGTAGTGGGTGGGGATCAATACGTGGGAGCTCCGCATTAGGGTTGGCACTCCGGATTGCTTCCCTTTCTGCTCTCTGATAATTGTTTGGCCTGGTGGAGCGCAGCTGAGAGACATTCTCCGCAGGAAAACCGATGTCCGCCAAAGCTTCTTCTATGGCTTCTTTAGGTGTGTTTGCAGGTATTCCTCGTAGAACAAAATGATGCTTTTTATCGGCTTGGAGTTGGTACGTGTAATAGGCGTATTTTTTGGAGGTGAGCCTTTTTGTGACAGCTCTAAAGTCGGCAATGGTTTGGCATTGAACTCTAATCTCATTGCGGATGAGGTTGGCCACAGGAGGGATCGTGCAGAATTGCCGGATTTCATTGTATTTAATTTGCCAGTTGGTGATGTCGCGGAGAAAAATAGGAGGGATACGGGTTTTAGGAGGTGGAGTGGGCTGAGCTTCAACATCTGCATCTTGGCCAGGGGTTTCCTTACTTTGGTCATCCATGAGGGTAGGGGAGAGGCAAGTTAAGCGGTTAGTTGTAGGAATTAGAGAGGTCTGTTGGGCTGGTTGGTTTTTGGCCTTTCGTTTGGTAGAGAGTTTGGTAGGGCTCCTCAGCAGGAGCAGAGCGCTTGTTTGTAGAAGTTTGGGTTAGGTAGGTAGCAGGCTGGTTAAGGCCTTGAGTGGTAATTGGAGGAGTGTTATTCACAGCGCTTTTTGACGATTGGGCTGGCGAATTGGAGTAACGGGAAGGGTTTAGAGGTACGCGTTCAGGTCTTAATTCATAGGACGAAGGTTCTGTCGAAATAGTTACCTTTGCTCCCTTAATTGTTGCATAAAAGGATTGAATTCGTGGGTCGTTTAGTTGCCATTCATCCAATGTTATGATAGTCTTTTTGGCACATGGCTGTGGTTTCGGTATGAGGTTTATCAGCAATTTTAGATTTGATGAACCAGCGGTGTTTTCAGAGGATTTCTCCGTGGAATCAGTGGGCATATCTTTCGTTACTGAGGGGGCAGAATCTGGATTGGAGGCTTTTTCAGAGGACTTCTCCGTGGAATCAGTGGGCATGTCTTTCGTTACTGTAGGGGCAGGATCTGGATTGGAGGCTTGGGGATCCATGGTAAGGATTCCCCTGCCTAAGGGGAATACTGCGGCTATAACGGCAGGCTATAAGAGCATAGCCATCTGAATAAGAAGAGACGTCTTATTGGTAGCGTTTGTGTGTGAGTATAATATTAAGAGTGAGTGTGTTTGGGCTATCTGAGTCTGACCTGAGGGGAGGGGGGGTTGATGGGGAACACCGAGGACACCCCTGCCGATCCGCAAGCGGGCGCAGCAGGTCCGAGCCTCGGTATCTTCCCGCCCTAGCGCCCTAAGAAGTGGACCCGCCCGGGTCCCAATGGAGTGCAAGGGGAGACTAGCTCCCTTCCAGAGGTAACCGGACGAGACGACCTATGAGGACACATCACGATCGCCTCGGGCAAGTGAGAAGGAGGTACTCAGTTAGCCTCCCCCAACCAGAGCTACGGCTGAGAATGACTCAGTTGCCCAAGTGTGAGTATAGTGTGTGTGGTCCTAAAAGGGCCGTCCACTACCCAATAGAGCCGTTCCGCAATCAGGTAAAAATGAGGTGATCAGGTAAAAATGACTGACTGACTTACTGATGCTTCAGCACTGCGCCGTTAGGCGCATTTTACACCGATACGACACCGATACACCTATGCTGATAAACGGTTGTGTGATATAAGTGGCTAAAGGGCGAAATTAAGCTAACGAATATACTATTTGGTGATTATTAGGATTCATTTAGACTTGTTTTTGCACGTTTGTATTTAAAATGGGAATTATCAGAATAGTCCCATAAAGGTTCTATGAGAGGGTTTACAGTATTTCCTATTGCTTGCTCAAATGACAGGGCTAGTTCTTGTAGATAGGTTGGTAGGTTTGGTATTTTGAGGTCCTTGTGAATGTCTGAGTTTCGGACGTACCAAAGGGCGTTAGTAAGAGTTCGCAAGATTTTATTTTGAAAGCGTGTCAGTTTGTTCAGGTTTTTTGCAGCTACTGATCCCCAGGCTGGATAACCATAGGTTAAGATAGGTCGTATCATGGATTTAAAAAGAAGTACCTTAGTAAGAAGACGGAGGGGACTCGTGCGCTTTATGTGGGGATAGATCGAGAAAAAGGCCGTGTTGGCCTTGTTAAGTGCATATTGGGTGTGTGCTTGCCAAGTGAGTTTCTGGTCCAGTTGTACACCAAGAAATTTGGCAGATGATGCCTGGGGGATCTTTTCCTTGCCGTAGTAAATGGGGGTGTTGTTAGGTTTCTTCCATTTTCTGGCGTAATTGAGGTTGATGCATTTTGTTGGGTTTAAGGTAAGTTTCCACTCGCTCATCCAGTTTTCTATGCTGTCTAAGTGTTCTTGGATATTTTCTGCAGCATGATTTGGGTCGAAGGAAGTTGATGCTATAGCGGTGTCATCCGCATAGAGGTAGATTTCAGTTTTTGGGTGTGAGGGGAGATCGTTAATGAAAAAGTTAAAAAGAACGGGTGATAGAATGGCTCCTTGAGGGACGCCTGCTGTGATGGATCGGGTAGTTGATCTGGCATTGTTAACAGCTACAAAGAACGTGCGGTTAGTAAGAAAAGAGTGGATGATCTTAGTTAGATACATTGAAATATCAGTTTTGAGCAGTTTATGTATCAGGCCAGCGTGCCAGACCTTGTCAAAGGCTCTTTGGAGATCAAGAAAGGCTACTTGGGTGTGCTTGTGAATGTTGAAGCCGAAAGTGATCTGTTCAACCAATCTTGTAATTTGCTGGGTCGTGGAATGGTGACGACGGAAACCAGTTTGCTCAGGTCTGATCAGGTCTAAGGCCGAGATTTCTTCTTGCAGTCTGTTTAAAATACATTTTTCTAGGAGTTTTCCCATGCAGGGGAGCAGGCTAATGGGTCTGTAGTTAAGGATATCAGAATGGTTTTTAACAGATTTTGGAAAGAGGATAATTTTGGCCGTTTTCCATGCCTTTGGGAAGTACGATTGGGTAAGGCAGGCATTAAGGATGGAAAGTAGTTGTTGGATGAAAGATTTAGGAAGCTTTTTGAGGTGATTGTAGGAGATTTGATCGGGGCCCGGTGATGACTTGGTTTTGGAGTGGGAGATTATAACTGACTGACTGATGCTTAAGCACTGCGCCGTTTGGTGCATTTTATACCGATACCCAGCTATGCTGATAAACGGTTGTGTGATATAGGTGGCTTAAGGGCGAAATTAAGCTAACGAGTATACTATATGGTATTAGGATTCATTTAGGCTTGTTTTGGCACGTTTGTATTTAAAATGGGGATTATCAGAATTGTCCCATAATGGTTCTGTGAGAGGGTTACCAGTATTTCCTATTGCTTGCTGAAATGACAGGGCTAGATCTCTTAGATAGGTTGGTAGGTTTGGAATTTTGAGGTCCTTGTGAATGTCTGAGTTTCGGACGAACCAAGGGGAAGCACCGTATATATACATATCTCTTGGCGGAGGGGAAGAGGAAGGAGGAAAGAAAGGATTGGTTGAGCTAGGAAGAGGGGGGCTAAAAATCTATAGTTTGAGGCGGAGAAGGAGGATTGGTAATATTGACAAATTAGCCATAATTGGATAATTAGATTAGATAAAAACCAATTAGATAATTAGCAGGCTGGAAGAATATGGTCAATACAATGTTGCAAAAAGCCCACCTGACATCACATTAGTTGGCAGAGGATTAGGGAAATGATTATTTGAACTGGGACAACGGCACTGGCAGGGGGTGAGGTAAAAAGCAATAACGGGGAATGTGAAGGGTAGATAAAATCGTTGTCAAAACATCTTCCCCGTAATTCGTATGTTGAAGGATTTCCCACTGCTCCAGCGCATCAAGACGGTACCCTTTATTCTCAAAGTGTAAAAATTCGGGAGTGAAATCGCTGGTGTGGCCACAATCTCTAAAGTGCTTGGCGAATAGTGATGCGGATTTCCTACCTCCTCTTCCCCTCCACCCAGAGATATGTATATATACGGTGCTGGACTTGTATTTTTACCTGAAGATGTAATGCCATAACGAAACCTGGGTTGTAAAAATTAAAAAGTGTATGTGGAAAAGTAAATTGGTTTGATTATTAAAAGTCAGTATGAAGATTTTCCACCAAGTTACGCCAGAAACTTTTTTATTTATCAAGTGCGCGAGCAACGCAACTAAGGCCAGTCTTTACCGGAAATTGACCATCAAATACTGACTTGCATCAACAAACATCTACTTCAACAGCCAGTGCCTAGCCCTCAGAGTCTTCCCTAAGTACGTGAACATCAAGTGCAAGAGCACGTTTTCGGCTGGGAGATTCGTAGAAGCAGCCGCGAAAAGAGTATGGATTAAAAGAAAGCTTCGCGAATGGTATGTCAAGAGAGACTCTGTCTCTCATTACCTCTATATACTAAATAAAGAATTGATTAGCTCTCTCCATTGGGCTGAATGCATCACTTTGGATGATATTGTCCGCCAGAGAGCAAGTGAGATCATCTTCAAGAAAAAGAAGGTTATCTTCAAAAAGCTAGTTGCCCTGACCCAGGACAAACAACCTTCGATGACAACGAGGACTCCATATGTGCTCAAAGACAGAGTGGTTAATTTTTCTGAACATTTTTTCAATCCTGAAGAACTTAGTTTACTGAACAAAGGGCTGAAATATTGCCGAAATATTCCCATTTCGATTCGTGATTTGAAAAATCTAGCCGTCGATTCAGATGTAGCCCTTCGGAAAGATGTCTCCGGTGCGAATGAACGCATAGCCTCGCAGATTCAATCTTTTGTTTCCAACATGCCATCATTGAATAAAATTCTAAAAAACTCAAAAGACTACAAAGCCTTGTTGTCAATCAAAGGCACGATTTCGGAAAAAGACCTCATTGTATCCAAAGCAGACAAAGGTAACGCAGTAGTTGTGCTGGAGAGAAGTGACTACATAAAGAAGTGTGAAGATTTCATCTCGGATAACAAAGCAATAATTTTAACTAAGGACCCCACACCTGAATATCAGGAAGTGTGCAAAGCTTCCATCAACTCATGTGAAGTGATAATAAGCCCCAGGGAGAAACGCAACCTAATACAAATGAATCCATCAGTGTCCAGATTTTTTGGTTTGCCAAAAATCCACAAAATCAGTGAAAGCAATCTGTGTAGCAGTGTTCCTATTCGTCCTGTGATTTCCAATGTTTTGGCCCCTAACCACTTATGGGCTAGTAAGTTAAACGTCTTATTCAAACAATTTTCCAAATTTTCCAAGAAATACGGAATAAAAAATTCATAAGAACTTGTGGAAGTGTTGTCTAAAGAAATAGTAACCCCCAGAGGTATAATGGTAACATTTGATGTCACAAATTTATTCCCCAGTGTTCCAAGATCAGAAGCTCTGAATCTTGCGGAAGTTACCCTTTTTAAAGCAAGGGTTCCAACCCCAGTGATATATTAAATTGTGTTCCTCCTTAAAAGTGTGTGTAGAACAAAAGAGTTTCGTGTTTAACGGCAAAATATACCAACAAAAAGACGGCTTAGCAATAGGCTCTCCGCTTTCCCCGCTACTAGCAGACATTTTCTTGGACAATTTTGAAGAACTAATGTTTTCCTCAGAGCATCCCCTCATCAAAAATATCCTCTGTTGGTATAAATATGTTGATGACGTTTTCTGCGTCTGGACGGGTTCCGAAAGACAGTTGGAAGTTTTTTTCAATTTCCGCAATACCAGAGACAAACATATAAATTTTACCAAGGAATTAGAAGTGAATGGATCCCTCAACTCTCTGGACTTGAATATTACCATTAAAAACATTAGTTTTGATTTTTCTATTTTCAGATAACAGTGTGAAACAGACCATGTCATTCACCATAATTCTAGGCACCATTTCTCTCAAAAATGATCGGCCTTTCACGCCATGATACACAGAGTATGTTCTATCCCCTTGTCCAAAGAAAACACTCTTAAAGAACTAAAGATCATTCAACAAATTGAAGTGAACAATGGGTATAGAGACGATTTAATTGATATCCTTTACCGTAAGAAACTATCCCGTTTATCAAAGTTATCCATACATAGTTCACCCACATATACAGAAAACCAGCCAAAGTGGCGGAGATTCCCTTTTCTTGGTGACTTGTCGATAAAAGTACAAAGAATTCTCCCAAAGGAAAAAGTGAGACCGGCCTTTCACAATAAAACTAATTTAAGCAACATGTCATGCCACACGAAAGACCACGTTGAACCACTACACAAAAGTGGAGTATACAAACTCCGCTGCAAAGACTGCAACCGGATATACATAGGCCAGACGGGGAGGAGATTTGAAACAAGAATAAAGGAACACCGAGCTTGTTTTAAAAATAACATCTCCGCATCACTATTCGCCAAGCAATTGAGAGATTGTGGCCACACCAGCGATCTCACTCCCGAATTTTTACACTATGAGAAGAAAGGGTCTGGATGCGCTGGAGCAGTTGGAAATCCTTCAACATACGAATTACGGGGAAGATGTTTTGACAAACGATTTTATTTACCCTTCACATTCCCCGTTACTGCTTTTTTACCTCACCCCCTGCCAGCTCACCTGAAGCCAAGTGAGATTTTTTCTAGAATGTAGCGACTCCTCCCAGCCCGCTACTGAGTCACCTAACAGATTACTCAGTACCGTTGTCCCAGTTCAAATAATCACCCAATATGCACTTAACAAGGCCAACGCGGCCTTTTTCTCAATCTATCCCCTCATAAAGCGCACGAGTCCCATCCGTCTTCTTACTAAGGTACTTCTGTTCAAATCCATGATACGACCTATCTTAACCTACGGTTATCCAGCCTGGAGATCAGTAGCTGCAAAAAACCTGAACAAAGTGACACGCTTTCAAAATAAAATCTTGCGAACTCTTACTAACGCCCCTTGGTTCGTCCGAAACTCAGATATTCAAAAGGACCTCAAAATACTAATCTTACCAACCTATCTAAGAGACCTAGCCCTGTCATTTCAGCAAGCAATAGGAAATACTGGTATTCCTCTCATCGAACCTTTATGGGACAGTTCAATAATCCCCATTTTAAATACAAACGTGCCAAAACATGTTTAAATGAATCCTAATAATCACCAAATAGTATACTTGTTAGCTTAATTTCGCCCTTAAGCCACCTATATCACACAACCGTTTATCAGCATAGCTGGGTATCGGTATAAAATGCGCCAAACGTCGCAGTACTTAAGCATCAGTCAGTCAGTCATTTTTACTTGATGATGAGTGTGTTACAACCGTTTATCAGTATTGCTGGGTATCGGTATAAAATGCGCCAAACGGCGCAGTACTTAAGCATCAGTCAGTCAGTCATTTTTACCTGATGATGTTATGCTATAACGAAACCTGGGTTGTAAAAATTAAAAAGTTTATGTGGAAAAGTAAAGTGGTTTGATTATTAAAAGTCAGTATGAAATAAATCGATAAATGAAAATCATACGAAGTTCCACTACCTCCCTTGAATATTTCACCAGTGGTGTCCATCGGCGCTGCCCGTCACATGAGCTTGGCTTAGTATCAAAATTATTTTAGGAAAAACATTTAAAAACTCATTTTCTCCAAAGCATCACCAAATACGTAAAATAGAAAACATTTAAATAAAAATTAACTGTTGGATGTTAGTTAATTAATATTTTGTATTAATTAATAGTTAGTTAATTAATATTTTATGACACCATAGATTGTGCTCTAAACGTTTCGGAGTAGTACGAGTAATTGTATTTCGCTACTGAATCTAGCAGTCTGGTCTAGTCTGAGTCATCTGGATAAAGGTCTCCAGGTAACAAACCCAATTACATGACTTACCAATAAGTCTGTAAAAAAACACATCTAGCTAAGGGAAGGAGCTACAGGGTTCGTCCGGAAAATAAGTGTACTAAGCTTGGGAAAAAAATTATTACACTTTTACATATCTTAAGCTAATATTCCTCAAAATAAGACCCTTGTGAGTCGATACACTTGTTCCAGCGGCGTTCCCATTCCTGGAACGCTCCCGCGAAGGCATCATCGGGAACCTCTCGAAGACACGTCGTCACGGCCTCTTTGACGGCGTCCAAAGTCCCGTATCGCGTTCCTTTTAAACTCCTCTTTATCTTCGGGAACAGAAAGAAGTCCGGTGGTGCCAAGTCTGGGCTGTAGGGCGGGTGCGGCAGCGTTGCCACGCCGTGCTTGGCCAAGAAGTCCGACACGAGAAGCGCGGTGTGAGACGGCGCATTGTCGTGATGCAGCCGCCAGATGTTTTAGATCGCTGGCCGGACGCGGGCGACTCGTTTTCGAAGCCTGTCGAGCACTTGGACGTAAAATGCAGCATTTACAGTTTGCCGTTTAGGTTCAAATTCGTAGTGGACGACTCCCCTTTTGTCAAAAAAGACTTATTTGTCAAGACACTTATTTTCCGGACGAACCCTGTAGGCCTTCGAAACTGTGAATTAGGCTATTAGAATCGCCAGGCTAGCAACAGACTCTCCGCTTATACGTATGGAAGTTTAGTGTAGAATAATATAATTGGTTTGCTTAACATCAGCTTTGCAATGAAAAAAATATAATTTACATCGAAAGATAGATTATAGATATAATAGCGAATACAATAAATTCATAGGCTATTACTGTAAGAAATATTATAGATGATTGGAGTCATTATGGGGGTGATTAATAGGAAAAAAATTGTAAAATGAAAACTCTCGGAATATGTGGGTTTCTCTTCCAAGTTATTACCCATTCTATTCCATAGTTTGGTTGAGATTCCAAAAGTCAGAATATTTTTAGAATTCATGTCTGTCAGGAATTTTTATCTCCGTTAAGCCTGGCGTACTCGCTATCGCACGTGGTCTGCCTGGCTGCGCCTGCATGGTCAGTGGGCACTCTTGCCACCAAATCACAGCGGCCGGTTGTCTATTTTAGGATGTAGGGGTAATCGATCGAGAGGCGCCCCACGCATCCACGATGAATAGCACCCGACACCCATCGACATTAATGATTGGGCGCTAATTTCAGTGGCAAGATGAAATTTAAACCTTTTTGTGGCTACGAAATAACAAAACAGTATTAATAAGAATTCAACGGGATTATTTCTGTCTTTTTGGTCCTAACAGTCACGCCTTAGTATCCTCTATCCTTAAGAGAAGGAGTACTTAAGGCGTGTCACTAAACCTGTAGTTTGTATCTGATGTGAAACAACGAGAAGGAGATGGGAATATCTTAATTTTTTCAGGGTTACTCCTATATTTTTAAAGAATAAATAAAGACCCAGCTAAATTAAAGGCATAAGCATGTTACATAATAATTTTAACACTATTAGATACATCTAATGAGAGGTTTTATAATTATAAGAAAAATCCCCAGCACAGATAGATTGATGTCTACATACGCATGTGGTACTGGTTGGTAATACTGGTAAAAGTACTGGAGCAAGGCATCAAGTAAATGGCGTTGGTGGCACACCTTGACAAGTGATTGGCTTCCCTTGCTTACCGAACACATGCCCACTTTGGACTCATGTTTCGCGAGTCCAAAGTGGACATTTCTCGGAGCCTTAACCGAACGCCTTATTTTCAACTCTCAACTCCTCCTTTTTGAAAATTTGAAAAGGCAGTCGTGACATTGGTAACTCAATGTGATATCAAAACCGCATTGCCTCGGGTAAAGTGCCTCAGTTCTATGACTGACGAATTGAATTATTTCATTAACTCATCAGGGTCAGGGTTAGTTTCATTCCCTGGGCCACCAAAAACTGTACAAATTTCCCGTTTATCATACCTATGAGACCTCAGAAAAAGAGTAAAATATTGCTTTAATCATTCTATACCACCACCTCAAAGAGAAGTAGATTTGATGAACTAGGCCTAGGATGAAGTCCCCACTCTATTAAAGGTCCGCAAGGATATCTCGTGTTATGCAGCCATGGATTGTACTACAAAGGAAAAGTACTATAAGGGGCTTCTGCGGCACCCTAGACTCGGAAGAGAAGGAACAGGGCTTCTCAGGATGTCATCCAGCGAAATCTCTTCAAAAAAGAGTAAGAAAGGAGGTATGATGTTAAGAACAGGGAATAAGTCAACATTATTGGGGACGTTAGACTAAATGAAGGAATAATTCAAGATTCCATAGAGAAACTACGAAAAACACAAAAATCTAGCTCATACCTGTGAAAAAAAAGTCTAATGGTGATTAAAATTAGAAGCATGCCTACTTATTTGGTAATCATGCAAGCATGCGTCCCAAAATCAAGTTCAGAAGATGATGATAATGTAAGAATATTTGAGAAAATTGGTTATTTGATAAGAGTGAAAAAGTACAAGAATAATATTTGATATTGAAACCACGGAGAAATTCGGTCTAGATGACATCAACAATAGAGAACGGCTGAAGGAATTCTACGATTAGCACAAAATTTCATCGCAAATAAATTGTTCGAGAAGAAGTTACTCTTGGAAATACCAAAAAAAAAATTAAAAGGTATCGAATGGATTACATACAGTAATCATAAAACAACGGTTGAGGAACCAGGAATAGGGAAATTCAAAAGTTATATGTTGAAAAGACAACAGTTGTGGTTAATGCACCATCTGAAATATTAAAAAGTCTTGTAAATAAATTGAGAGCAAAGTTCTTTAGAATGACAATGACTGCTGTGAAAATGAGTAGATGCCAAAGGAATTTGTTGAAAGCAAAATTGTTGTTGTGATACCAAAATCGGAAAGCAATTGAAAACATGAATTACAGAACAATTGCTATTCTGTCACATACTTCCAAGGCCCTTTCACATGCAAGAGAGGATGAAATAAAAAAAAGTGAAAGAAAATGTTTGGATAAGATCAATTTGCCTTCCGAAAAGGTAAGGGAACGAGATATTCTATCCTGACACAACTTTTGATCCAAGAAAGAGAATGAAAAATGTACAGGAAAGTTTTCCTTCATTTCATTGATTTGGAAAAAGCTTTCGTTACTCTAGATTGGAAACTTAAGTTTGAAACCATGAGGAGAATAGCAATGGACTACAAAGACAGGACGCTTATATTTCAGCTCTACCAGAAACGTAGAACTTTATTTGAAGTAAATGGAAGTGAGAAAGAAGTGAAGATTAGAAAGGTAATTTGGAAAAAGGGACGCCCACCTTCTCCTTGTCCATTTAACTTAAATTATTGAAGATGCGATGGAGACTATGAAGGAGGAGAGTAATGGTATGAAGATGCAAGAAAGTAACATCACATCTGTATGCAGATGATATTGTAACCTAAGAATCTCTAGTCAAAGATATGATTAAAGTGCACAAAAAATAATATTGGGTAAAATACTGTTACTGAACTCCATGAAAGGAGAAAACTGTGATAAATTTAGTTTAGCTTGTTATTAGAGTTTTTCTTCAAAACGGTAGAGAATTGACGAATTAGTCAAAGCATGTCCGTCGTCATTGATCTCTTCATTGCTAGTAAAGTTGGTGTGGTTATTTGTTAGCGATTTTGTGCAAACCTTATTCCCGTTTTTATCAAAGTTATTATACACAGACTGTGCATACCTTCTTTCTCATTTTTTTAGCATTACATCTGCAGTTTTAGTATAAATTGATACGCGCTATCCCTTTCAGATGATCAAGGATATAAATGGGTGTAGGATGAAATGAAAAGAATTTCAAAAGTAAAATTAAAGACGGTTTTATCTATTTTATAATTATTTTTAGTAAACCTATCACCCCATTTGTCTCATATGCCATTAGATGAAGCCAAACATATTAGTTGTTAAAGGGGATAATTTTATTCATTAGAAAACGGATCTCATACAATACACTGAATCATTTGGAAATTGTCCTCCTATAGGTTTAAATTTTGCTCATCTGTCAACTATATCTAAATCTAAATAGTACCCCGCAAGCCGCCACACAGACGTGTGGCGGGGGGTGTTCGCTCACCTCCCGTGAAAGAGAATAAAACCATATAAAAAAACCACAAAAGGATGTATCCTTTAGATTTTCAGACTTTATTTCGTGGAATTGTTTGAGGTCCATATTAAATGAGCTTGTAATATGTAAATGAGTCTGTGGAAAATTACAAACCCATTCCTTTAGTTTCTTACCAGTATGATTACCGATTGCCTGGGGAAAAAATGAGTGTTTTGTATCCATCTGTACAATATCTAACTCCATTATATTACCTTTGTGGTCTGACCTACCTAAACGGTGTGGGGCTATAATCACTCATTTAGTTTCATCGTTAAACTCGCTGGTTCTGAATCTTTCTAAAAGTCTAAGTCTCGCTTGTTTTCTTCGAATCTCATGTGGCTCCCAGCCTCATTCCCCTAAAAGACCTGTCACACTTATCTTCTTATTATAACAATTTTTAACGAATCTGACCGATTTTCTCAGAACTTCATCTAATCATTTTTGCCAAATTTTTTCCCATGGATCACAAATACAGGTACCTACGGGATATTTCAGATGAGTTCTAACTACAGTGAAATAGCATCTTTCTTTTACTTTCTTATTACAGTTCCCCACCACCCGTTTAATAAAGCCGAGTTTTTTTAAGCAGATCCGTACATTGCCCTAATATATGCTCCCCATGAAAGGCGTGTCGTTAGAACTACCGCAAGAACTACCAAATACTTAACTTGGTCTGCGCTACAACTATCGCACTGAACCCTCTTTTTCAAAATTCACGTCCTTCTCATAACTTCTTTTGTTCAAAAATTTAAAAACTGCACACTTTCTTATGTTGAGTACTAATTCTTACTCCTTGCACAAATATGAGATTGTGTCTAAGTTTCTAGGGAGTAGCTTGCAAACTGAAGGGGTCCTTATATCTCTCTATACCACCGTGTTGTCAGCAAATAATCTGAGAATGCTACTATCGTGTAAGATTAAATCATTAAAGTATATTAAGAATAGAAGCAGCCCTACTACACTTCCCTGGGAGACGCTCGAAGTTACATCTATATCCGTTGAGCACAATTGGTGAAATCAAATAGATGACTAAACTGGTCGTGGAGAATTTCTAAAAAATTACAAATGAAACTGAATCTTATCCAGGTTGTTATTTATGCAACTTCTTGGCAAATTTCCCAACCCTTGGAAAAATATTTCATAAATAAACTGAGAAAAATCGACCAAATTTCAAACATTTGTTCTTAAAATGTTTCTAACACAAGTTAAGTGACCAGAAACCTCTGAGACCAAAAATCCCAAATCGGAAAGTGAACTCTAGTGATTTTTAATGGGTCATCTAAGGAGTTTAATTGAAAATTCTGAATAAATTTCTCCTCAATATGTATTCATTCAAGAGAAATATTCACAATGAAATATGCCTGCAAACATCATCTTCGATTTATATTTTAACAAAGGGATCGCATGATTAAGTCATTATACGGACATATTCCGACGGACTATTTATACCACATGCAAAGAAATCGTGGCTGGCAGACACTCAAAGAAAGGTTACTGAGCAATGACGAATATGCGACGTAGTGTTAGTTTAAGGACTCCATGAGTCGGTAGGCAGTGATTATTTTATCTTCCATTCCTGGTTTCGAACGATGGAAAGAGGTGCAGCAATGTCGAGCAATTCAAAACTTCTCCATTTTACTCCAGGAGCTCTCTCCACAAGGCGGATATATATGAAATGAATTTCAGGAAAGGGAATGTGCGGTGTTCCCACATTTTTGAAATATTGAATGGCTTGATGTGAAACAACAGGCCAAGCAGCGGCGGCCGGTAATGGGAACTAAGTTATTCATTTCGAGAATCAAAAAAACCGCTTCGCAAAAATTGAATCCGGTGCAAAAGAGGGTGTGGGGGTGAGAGGGGGCGTGAAGGAGTTGGTTAAGGAGATGATGTGTGGAGTTCTGACTCAGGGCTAATATTAAATTTATTGCACTACAAAAAGTGTTCTTAAAATTACGGATGGCGAGCGAGGATTCTTCACGTATTTTGCGCATTAATAAATACCTTTATGCCTCGTGGATTTCAAAAAATCTCATTACACTAATTTAGAAAGTGATAAAACGTGTCAATGCGAGTAAATACGAATGTCACGTGTACGGATTCACGAATCCTTCGTTTCCTTCAGCCACTCAGCACTTCGGCATCTGCGTCTGGCAGTAGAGGGCGAGGGTGGAGTTCCCAACTCCCTAGTGTTAATATTCCACATTGAACTCCATCCTGTGACGCATCACTCACGCGACTCTCCCCTTTCTCGACCCAATCTCTCTCCATTTTGCCACCTCTTCACAAATATCTCTCATCACCTTCATCTACAGCGTCAACATCCTTTCTCCTAACCCTTTTCCCTTAACCCATTTCTCTGGAGCCTCATCGATACCCTCGGCAGGCTAACTCACTCCCCTTCTGACCCCATTTCCTCATCATTCACCTTAGCCACCTTCTACATGCGCAAACTCCCACGCCCTCGGAAGGGGGAGCCCTTCCTGCCCCCGTAACCCTCGGCGCATCCGCGCGACCTCGCCCCTGAGCAGTCACTCCCTCCACAGTGGCCGGAAAGATGGAACAAAAACCCGACAAACCCCTTTCACGCGCATCTGTTTTGATATCATTTGAGATAACTGCATTTGTGTGCTTATACATATATTTTTATTCATTAGCTTAATATTAGCTTATCAAATAAAAGTCCACCGTAAAATAGCAAAGCACATAAAAAACTACACTAATTCAGAAACTGATAAAACAAGTCAACGCGAACACATACGAATGACACGTGCACGGATTCACGAACCCTTCGTTTATTTCACCCACTCAGCACTTCGGCAAGAAAAATTATCAAGTTAGAAATTTAAATTAACAATACACATTAGAGATAAATTAACTAGGAAAGAGAGGAAAGACAACATATCAAAAAGAATAAGAAAAAGTTTATTCAGAAGAAATATGTAGTTAGGCATGAACATAATGAAGTAGAATACAGTTGTCGCAAATTCGCATAGTACAGATAATGGAGATATACGAAGATGAATTTAAGGTGAAATGAGTAAAGGAAATGACGTGTGGGGAAGAGTGAAAGAAATACAAAGTAGATCAGGGGAAAATAGAAATGTTGCAGTTGCTAATTTAAAATGGAAATCGAAAGACTTGTAAAAATATGCAAATGGTATTCACCGCAGGAAACCCAGCCTAAAATATTATTATTTTAAATAAAACAGAGGAAGTAAAAAATGGCCACAGAAGGTCACCGTAGTGAAAACTGTCTTCCCCTACGCACCTCTCTGAGTCAGTTGCTGCTATTTTGAATTGTCTAGCACTAAAGTACGAGTACCTGGGAAAATATCACTTCGAACACAAAAAAGATCTTCATACCTTCATGCTTGTGTGTGATGTGGTTCATTTTGAAAGCAATGCGCATGGTTTTATTGTGCCGCGAATATCCATGGCACCGCGCTAAAATTGGTCGGTAAATGTGGTGGGGGGTCTCCCTCCCAACGTAGCTGGTTGACAGTTTGCTCCGAGCAGTCTGAGCGGTAAGATATGCTTCCGCGTGAAATGTATTTTTTGACTTGGTAACACGATGAAGCGTTCAGTTGAACTACGATTCGTCATTAAGTTTTTCGTTCAACTTTGAAAGAATGCAACTGAAACATTCCAGATGCTTCGAGGGGTCTTCAAGGACTACTGTATTTCCAGGTCACATTTCGGGAGGTGGCACATGGCGTTCAAAGAGGGCCGGGAAGAGGTCGCCGACGAATCCCGTTATGGACGCTCAACAACAGTCAGAACCGACGAAAACGTGAATCGTGTGCGCGGAGTTTATGAACCGTCGATTGAGCATCCAGCAAATTGTTTATTCCCTAGACATGTCCACATTTGAGGTACATGGGATATTGACCGATTATCTGGAAATGCGCAAGATCTGCGTGATGCGTGTGCCGAAAGTGTTGACGGCCGACCAAAAAGAACTTCGAGTTGCGTGCTGCCAAGAATGGCTTGATTTGATTCAAAATGAGCCGAACTTTCTTAACTCTGTCGTATCCGGAGACGAATCCTGGATGTTCGAGTAAGACCCAAAATCGAAAAGGCAGAGCAGCGAGTGGCAAATGAAATCATCCCCCCGCCCCAAGAAAGTGCAAATGAGCAAATCGCGTATCAAAACGATGCCCTTTATTCTCTTTGACGCCCGTGGAATCGTCCATCATGAGTGTGTACCGCAGGGAGATACTGTAAACCCAGCCTTTTATCGGGAGGTGCTCGAGAGATTAAAACCATTGGTCCCACGTGTGAGGGCTGACATAGAAGACACGGTAAATCTCCACCACGGAAATGCCCCCAGCCACACGTCCTTCATCGTTACTAACTTCCTGACCCGGAGCACCTGGAGTCCCGACTTGGTTACGGGGAACGCGTTTTAGCAGCCGAGAGGAAGTAATGGAAAAATCGCAGGAAGCACTGATGGACATACCGAAAACCGAATATAAAAAATGTTTCGAGGATTGGATCAAGCGCTGGCATAAGTGTGTTGCAGTCGATGGGGATTACTTTGAAGGGGACAATATAGATTTAGATGAATAAACCTGTAGTTTTAATTTTCTGAATAAATTCCGGGAACTTTTTGATCAAAGTAGTATGTCTACCACGTCTGTCGACATCCATGGATACAACTTCTGTCGATATGATCGTATCGGTAAGAGCGGTGGAGGCATAGGTGTAGGTCTGAGAAAGGACCTCTCATTCAAAATTATATCAAAAAGTTCTTCCATTTACTGCAAAATACCTGAGTTTGCATTCTTAGAGATAACCTTCAGCCTACAAAAAATTCTTTTAGGCATCGTTTACCGCCCGCCCAAGGTGGGTTCTTTTTCCAACTTGGAAGAAGCCTTATCTTCCTACATTGCGACCTATGACCATGTTATTGTTACCGGTGATTTCAATGCCTACTTTCTTACCTCAACTTATGACTCTAAAACATTTACGAACTCCATCTCAACCTTTGGACCCCAGGAATAGCCATGCATTATGTATTATTTTTAACATACTCAGATGTCCTAAAGTTAAGCAGAAATTTATTCATACTCCCGATTTCAAGTACATAGACGACAAAGACCTAGTATCCGATGCTGCTACCATTCCATGTTAGTCTATTGAATTCATCGATGACATAGATAAAAAGTAGAACTGTTTAATACGTTCTTAAATGACCTAGGAGACAAACATGCACCGTTAAGAAAAGTCCAACTGTCAAAACCACGCTCCCCATGGATAACAGACGAAATAAAAGTCTTGATGCGCAGGCGTGACGCAGCCTATAGCCTATATTTAAAAAACATAAAAATGATAATTTATTCGATAACTACAAAAGACTGCGTCGCAAAACTAAACAAGTAATCAGAAATTCAAAGATCAAATATGCCTTCCAAATATCTACAGAGCCACCGTCACAAATCTGGAAAAGCTTGAAGCACCTTGGTGTCTGGAAAACTACAAATCAACACTCCCCATATACTGACATTTCTCCAAATGATCTAAACCGTTTATTCACAACCCCGCCAACGGAAATTGACCTTGATGCAAAAAATGAATACTTATACAAATTGTATTATTCTGGACCAACTTCAGTTTCTGCTGCTAGCTCATTCAAAATTTCTCCCGTTACACAAATGCAAGTCCTGCAGGTCCTTAAGAAAATCAGGTCCTCCTCAGATGGAGCTGACGGAATTTCAGCTATTCTTTTACACAAACTACTTCCCAATGTGCTTCCTGTTAAACCTCATATCTTTAATTGGTCAATCCAGACTGGAACATATCCCTCGCTCTGGAAACACGCCCTCGTGCGTCCCATTCCTAAAAAAACCCACACCCACTAACGTCACCAAATACAGACCAATCAGCATTTTGCCTCCCTTATCAAAAGCATTCGAGAGACTCATACATGAACAAATCTCAAAATTTCTCAATGAAAATGACTTACTTGATCCTCTGCAATCAGTCTTTCGGCCTTCCCACAGTACAGCTACCGCTCTCCTTTAAATAACAGATGACATCCGACTATCTATGGATCGCAAAGAGGTAACAATAATGACTCTCCTGGACTTTACCAAAGCCTTCGACTCTATTGACAAAGATATTCTCTTAGCAAAACTTCGAATCCTGAACTTTTCCTCCTCGTCTTTACGATTAATTCGCTCTTGCTTAAATAACAGATCTCAAAGAGTCATTACACCGAGTTCAACTTCCAGCTGGCTTCGAATACACAGGTGTGTTCCACAAGGATCCATTCTCGGACTCTTGCTTTTTTCTCTGTATATAAATAAAATAATAAATGTATTTCAAGTTGTAAAACTCACCTTTACGCCGATGATTTACAAATATATCACCATTCCCGCTTTCATGACCTTCCTAGAATTATCAATGAAATTAATTCAGATCTTGCTGCTTCGTCAATATGGGGTATAAAACATTTACTGAAAATAAACCCAATCAAAAGTCAGTCCATCATGATCGGTTACCATAAACTACATTCTGAAACAAATATTGATAAACTTCCACCTCTAACATTGCAAAGATGTATTATATCATACCTAAGGACAGGAAATTATTTAGGCGTAACCATTAATGAAACGTTATCTTAGACCAATCATGCAATTGCTATCTGCAGAAAAATAAACTCAACCCTGCATCCTCTGAAAAGGTTAAAGCACATTGCTCCCCCCTCCTTAAAGATGCTTCTGGTATCCTCTCTTCTTATACCCCACTTTGATTACTGTGATGTAGTATACCAAGACCTTTCAGGAGAACTGAAAGCCAAACTTCGGAGGACCCATAATCCCTGTGTGCGGTTAATACGTGATCTTAGAAAATGCGATCATATCTCCGACTCATTTACAAGAATATCCTGGTTAAAGCTAGAAGGCCGCAGGCATTTACATATTCTTTCAATTTTCTACAGGATATTCTCTAACCACACACCTAAATATTTGTACAAAAATTTCCTCCCCATCAGCTCATTCCACAACAGGAATACTAGGGGTAACAATAAACTTCTTGTCCCACAACATCGCACGGAAATCTATCACAAATCTTTTCATGTTACAGCATGTCGTCTGTGGAACTCTCTCCCAGATGACATAAAAACTCTCCATCCACGATAACATTTAAGAGAGCGCTTCACAAGTTCATTCTCCTCAGGTACAAAACCTAACCAGTATACCCTCCCTCATTTCACTCAGCCTTTACACAGATCACTGGTTTCTGCTCTTTTTTGCTTTTTGTCATCTCAAGCAGTAGAATCTTCATCTTCATTCATATATAATACTCTCTTTCTCATTGCTCGTAATGTTTGTCAATATAGTTAGTTTCATCATTTCAACATCAGTAATTAGAAACATGTATACTATATAAATGATTGTTACAATTTATATGTATCTTTCCTCTAATAATAGGGTTTTCGCGGATTTTTCACGCCCCACTTCTCTTCGTGGGTTTTTTTCCCGCGTGGGTTTTTTCTAGGTGAGCAATGCCACGTTCACCCTAGCTTTTCCCACAAAACTCATTCTTTGCTTACACTTTCTTATCCCAATATTTCTCTCTAATAACTGTCTTTTACTTTGTGCATGAGTGAACGTGTAGGTGTATCCCTAATCTTTTTATGTAAATGCATGTATATATGTATTTATGTGTATATATACACGTATACTATAAATTTTATACCGTATATAATATGAATAGAAAAATGGATTAAATTGAAGAAGGGACCATTAGGTCTCAATTTCGCCCAAATAGAGTCCTTTATCTATCTATCTATCCTTCTTCACATCCACATTTTAAGGGCTTGTAGTCTTCGTCCATCAACTTGATTCAATACCCTAAGTTCCAAGCCATAGAAAACCAGTCTGCAAACCAACGATTTAACAAGTCTTTTTGTATCCCTTTTTTCTTAAAATTTTAGTCATCATATTCCTTTAAAGAGAAGGTGTTTGTGCTAATTATCCATCCATTCATCCCCGCTATTCCTACATCTTAGCTCACGCAAACCTATAAATATCTACATTTCCTCTCTCTCCCTCTATATTTTCAAATTTCCTTGTACTGGGCATGGTCCTAAGATTCTAAGTCCATATAATTATTCATTCGGTCTCCCTCCTCTTTTGTTCTTGGTTCCGCTCCTAAAGTTCTTAGTATGATGAGGACCACGGAAGCCGGGGTTTCCCGCTGTCCCGCACGAAACGATGGCCGAGCGCTCCAGGATCCATAACTGCCGAGATGCCTCCCTATACTCAAGTTTATCATCATGCACTAGTGTAAATAACATAGGCCTACAAAAAAATTTTTTTTTGGTGCTGGGAATCTTTGTGATGATTTTAACTATATTTGTAGAGCTGAATCCAAATATGAAATCCGTTTTTTTTAACAGCTCTACTTTTTTAGATATGGCACATCTTACGATTAGTTGTTTTAATATTTGATATATTCCGGAAAATAATTTTCAAAGTTAAATAAATCTATAAGTACACTAATTTATAACCACTCT
This sequence comes from Hetaerina titia, assembly GCA_037158775.1. Lineage (NCBI taxonomy): Eukaryota > Metazoa > Arthropoda > Insecta > Odonata > Calopterygidae > Hetaerina > Hetaerina titia. The sequence continues at coordinate 148,720,923 of CM073768.1, forward strand.
GGAGTGTTCCTTTTATTTTCAATAAACTATCAATAAGTTTTATGTATATTTCTATATTGCAGGCCAATGAGATTAAAAAACAAAAAACGTTTGTATCGACTTCGGTAAAAGATGGCGAAATTAGTTCATAAGGTATCCGAACTACTAGCATCAAGACTGCATGAAAAGAATTTACTGCAACCCGGTAAAAAAATAAGTTTTTATCGCACAAGGGAAAAGGATATGCTACCCTTCTTTGCTCAAGAAGACAATCTTACACTTTGTTTAGACGTTAAGGGTCTACCATTCGCTCATTCAACTAAAATGAAAGAAGAGTACGATACAATAGCATTGGTCTTACAGAAGATAAAATACCAGGAACATCGCTGGGTGATTTGTGTAGATTTAAAAATGGTGAACTTTCTTCTTGGGCAGCAAAGTGGCTACACAAAATATCCTTGTTTCTTGTGCCTCTGGGATAGCAGGGACAGACAAAACCACTGGGCAAAGAGTGGCCTAAGAGAGAAAACTTGGTTGTTGGGAAAGAAAGCATCATTGCTGAATCTTTACTTGAAAGAGAGAAAATCATCTTACCACCTCTACATATTAAACTAGGCCTAATGAAGCAATTTGTAAAGACTCTTGACAAGGATGGACTATGCTTCGGCTACTTAAGACTAAAGATGCCCCATATAAGTATTGAAAAACTTAAAGCTGGTATTTTTGAGGGGCCACAAATCGGACAACTTACAAAGGATCCTGCTTTTGTCGAGTCAATGAATGAGATTGAAAAAATTAGTTGGATGTCATTTGTTGAGGTCATAAAAAATTTTCTAGGAAATCACAAAAGTGAAAATTATATTGAGCTGGTAAACATTATGCTCAGTAACTTCAAATCACTTGGATGTAATATGAGCACAAAAGTTCACTACCTACACAGCCACTTAGACAATTATCTTGGAAATTTAGGAGACACAAGTGAAGAACAAGGTGAAAGATTTCACCAGGATATAAAAACAATGGAAGCTCGCTACCAAGGAAGATGGGATAACCATATGATGGCAGATTACTGCTGATGCTTAAAACGAGACTATTTGAACAAAGTGCACTCAAGAAAATCGCGCAAAAGAAGATTCCGATGTGTTCTATATAACATCTACATAATACCCCGCAAGCCACCGCAAGGGTGTGTGGCGGGGGGTGTTAGGTCACCACCCAAAACAGGAAAAAAGAAATACCGCATTCAAAACCAATACACACATGCAAACCCCAATCCACAGCAGTGCACACATTCATCGCAACATCCCATACCCCCAAATACTTTACTTGTTTGGCCGTAGTTAGTACTGAACTCTCTATTTTGTAGTTTATGTCCTGTTCGCCACTTCCTTTGTTCCAACATTTCAAAACTGCGCACTTGTCTATATTAAGCATTAATCCCCATTTCCTGCACCAATCCGAGATTGCGCCTAAGTCCCTAGAGAGTAGCACGTGATCTAGTTGGCTCCTTATTTCCCTGTATAACACCGTGTCATCAGCAGATAACCTGTGATTACTACTAACGTGTGCGCTTAAGTCATTTACGTATATTAAGAATAGAAGAGGCCTTACTGGCACTTCCCTGGGGGACCCTACTACACTTCCCATTGGTATGGTAGTTAATTTCCGAAGTTTAAAAAACAAAGTCGCAGACTTCAACTTATTCGAAGCTCAGGCGTAGATATAAGTGGTGACCTAAAACCCCCGCCACACGCCCTTGCGGGCTATTAAGTAGATGTAGATGTCAGATTAAAAGTGAAATTGATACATAGGCAGAAACGCTATAACATATGACCGGCCCGATAAATGAATGATTTTCAAAGAATTTGATACCAACAACATTGTCCATGAGTCGGGAGGAAACGTCCGATATTGCTTCGGCAGCCACCAGCAAGCGAATTCAGCGTGAGAGTAGTGTGGTTTTCCATTTATAAGCTGACCGTTCGTGGAAAAAATCTATGCATTTGGGTTGAAATAGGAATGATGTGGGTCGAATTTGATGACGGTTATTCGTGTAGATATGAAAAAAAGACAAATAAAATGAAGTTGGATGTCTTTTGTTCAGGCGCGTCGTAATTATGTTGGCTTATACCGTTCAAATACAGTGATCACAGGGCTGTAAACGCTAAATTTTCTCTAAGTGTAGATAAAGTTAACAAACCTAAGAGAAAGGTTATTTGTTCAATAAAGCGGACTATGATGGCTTAAAATATGAATTAAAAAGGTATTTTTTATATTTGACGAATTAAGCAAATCTAGTAGTGTCGAGGATTCTTAGGATAACACGTTCAGCAGTACAGAGGTTCATACCTAGTTAATTTATAAAAGAGAATAAGGAACCCCGATGGTACAACTCAGAAGTACGGAAATCTCTTAGGCAGCAAAGGGTGTGCCATGCCAGAATGAAAAACGCAGTTAAAGATTCCTCCCCTGATAAAATCAACGAAACCATACAGAACTACAAAGCATCTAGGTCCACTGCAAAGAAGGCCTTCCAGAAGGCGCTAGCGGAATTCAAAAGGAAAAAATTAGGCGAACATTTGAACGATAACCAAAAGATGTTTTGGTCCTACGTCAGGGAAGTGCAGGGAAAAAAGTCCACCGTGAACTCATTAAATGCCGAAAAGGGGGATAAAATAACGAGTAGTTTAGATAAAGCAATATTAAAATCATTCTTCCAGAGTGTTTTCAACATATGCTCACAAAATACACCCGAGAACCTTCCGAAAATATTTCAGCAGTCAATGGAAGAAATCAATATTTCCACCCGCGGAATATAATTACTCCTTAAAAACATAGACCCCAACAAATCTCCGGGACCTGATGAGATACCGACGCGCGTGTATAAAGAACTGTCGGCTGAAATTGCCCCATATCTAGATATAATATTTAAGAGATCATTAGCAGAAGAAAGAGTGCCTAACGGCTGGAAGGTAGCTTCGGTAACACCCATATTTAAAAACGGAGACAGGGAGGACCCCAGAAATTATAGGCCAATATCGCTGACTTCCATTTCCTGTAAGTTTCTTGAACACATCGTTGTTAGTTCCATAATGAGGCACCTCGATAGCCAGAATTTATTAATTAATAACCAACACGGCTTCCGTAAGGGTAGATCCTGCGAAACTCAACTCGCACTTTTTGTACATGATGTGTTGAACTCCGGTGAAAGTAATATTCCAGTTGATGCGATATTCCTAGATTTTAAGAAAGCTTTCGACAAAGTCCCTCATTGCAAATTACTGGCGAAATTGGAAACCTATGGAATACACGAAAGTACTATTAACTGGATTAAACAATTTTTAAGTGATCGTGTCCACACAGTCGTCCTGGACGGTGTATCATCCGATACTGTCAAAGTCACGTCGGGTGTACCACAAGGAAGTGTCAAAGGTCCCCTCCTTTTCCTTATTTACATAAACGACCTCAGTACCGTAGTTAATAGCAAGCTCCGTCTTTTCGCCGATGATGCAGTAATTTATGGGGACATCCGAAGTCACGAAGACAGAGTCGTGTTAGCCAACGACCTAGATGCAATTCAAAATTGGTGCGATACATGGAAATTGGAATTGAATTTTAAAAAATGCGTAGTAATACATTTTTGGGAAAAGAGTAATTCCCTCCCTTATAGTTACAAAGTGAAACAAACCAAAATCGCGAGGGTAGATTCCTTTAAATACTTGGGTGTAACAATTACTCACGATCTGTCCTGGGGAAAACACATACGAGAAATATGCGGTCGTGCTAATAAAAAATTGGGATTTGTGAAAAGAGTGCTAGGTAAATGCGACGAAAAGGTGAAAGAACGATGTTTCCTTGCCTTGGTCAGGCCCCACCTAGAGTATGCTGCCAGTATATGGGATCCTCATAACATAAATTTGGTTTCGGAATTAGATCGAGTTCAACGGAGGGGGGCTAGATTTGTCAAACATTGTTATGACCAACTCAGCAGCGTATCCACTTTGCTAGACAATTTAGGTTGGGATTCTCTTACACAGCGGCGTTTCCAATATAGATTAAACTTATTAAAAACATTTAAAGATGGGCCCTTTTCCGATGACATCAAGGATATAATACGAACCCCAACGTATTACGGTCGAAGGGATCACGAATATAAGACTAGAGAGATAGACTGCAAGACTGACAGGTTTAAAATGTCATTTTTTCCAAGAACGATAAGGGACCAGAATGCTTGTAGTCGAAATTCCCCAGGACTTAGTTCATTACAATAAGTATTAACGTACAGGTTAGGGACTTCGCGAGGATGTGTATACATGTGTGTATGTATGTATGTATATATATGTATGTGTGTATATATATATATATATATATATTTTTTTTTTTCCTATAGGTTCCCCCCACCTTTCCTCACCTAACCCCTAACCTCCTCAACCCTTACCCTTCCCTCATGGTGCTACACCCCCTGCCACACACCTTTTTGGTGGCTCGCAGGGTATTTATGTAGATGTAGGTGAAATCGAAACAAGGAATGGTGTCAAAAATTCCTTGGTCATTGAACCAGGCTGATTATCATACTTACCTGATAAGGTAAGAGGAGGTAAGGCAAGGGCGGCGAGTTAGGAAATGGAATGTAGAAGCATTAAATGGATTAACGAGGAAGGAGTATCAGCAGGCTGTAGAGAAAATGATGGATGACGCTAAAGAGTTTAGTACTATCGAAGAAAAATGGGAATGTGTCAAGAGAGTGATTTTGAAAGCCGCAAAAGACACTAAGGGAACCGTTAACGGGAAAAGATAAGGAAACCATGAGTAACGGATGAGATGATTGCAAAGATGGATGAGAGAACAATATGGAAGTATGTAAACACAGAGTTAAGCAAAATGAAGTACAAAGAGTTAAACAATAATTTGAGAAGGACCACAAATAAAGAAAAAGAAGAATGGTGGAAAACCCAATGCGAGGATATGGAAAATTTACAGAAGAAGGGTGAAATTAGTGCGCCATACAGTAAGATTACGTTATTATCGGGAAGTAAGAAGGCAAGATCTGTGCTAACAGTTAAAGATAAGTAGGATAGGATAATAATTGAACCAGAAAAAAATCCAAGAGAGATGGAAGGAATATAGCATAGGTCCAGGCATACTCGGCGATGAAATAGAAAGGGCATTAAAGGAGATGAAAGCAAATAAGGCCGTGGGGGTGGACAACATTCCTGTGGAACTGTTGAAATATTTAGGAAAATGTGGGAAGGAGACTCTATATGAACTGATTCGTAGTATCTATGAAGAAGGAATTTCGCCGGAAGGTTTTGTGAGATCAGTGTTACTTCCTATTCCGAAAAAGGTAAAGGCTACATCATGTGAGGGCTACAGAACAATAAGTTTGATATCCCACGCAGCTAAAGTTATTCTCAGGATCATCCACAAATGGATAGAGAGTAAGGCAAATGATTACTTAGGGGATGACCAGTTTGGGTTTATGAAGGGAAGAGGTACGCGTGATGCCATTCCAGTAGTGAGATCACTAATCGAGAGGAATATAGAATACAATCAGGACGTATTTGTCGGTTTCGTAGATTTCGAAAAGTGTTTGATAGAGTGAATTTGGAAAATTAATGCGTGTATTGCAGAAAATAGGAATGAATTGGAGGGACAGAAGACTGATCCGCAACCTGTACATGTCTCAGACTGCTCAGGTGCGAGTGGGGAACGGAGAGTCCGGATGGGCAGTGTTAGGAAGAGGGGTAAAGCAAGGTTGCCCATTGTCACCAGTGCTGTCTGACGTATCTGTGGAAGAAATGATAAAAGAGGCATGGGAAGAACTGGAGGTAGGAATGAAAGTTGGAGGGATATTGTAAAATCGGTTAGGTTTGCTGCCACGTTTAGTACCACGACGAGAAAGCGAATAGTATATCGAGGCTACTTACGAGTGTTGAGTGATGTTTTTATGTATTTTTTTCTTTTCAATTTGTTTTATTAGAGTAAAAAATTTTAGTATTTGTGTTAAATTGTATTGTAAAATTCTGTTGTGTTTGTTGGTGATTTAACAGCCCTAGAAATAAATCAAGTCTTTATATTTACTGGGTTTTATTATTAATACAATATTCCCATATCATCATGTAGAAGATTTTTTTTCGTAAGACACAACATATCTATATCTTGAAAACTATAGCTGATAGGAAAAAACTAGTGTCATAATTGGATTAAGCACCCCAATTGTTCTTTAAATCATCATTAAAAGCTCCGGCATCAAAACCACTGGTGGCCTGTTTAATTGAAGTAGCTTTCGTTTGCATACTTCAATAGTGTTTGTTAATGTGAAGTCATCACTAGCTCAAAGCACAACCAAAGGAATAAATTTAGAGTGTAAACATTATTATGGGGCCTTGTAAGGCCCCATTTAGAATATTCATGTAGCGTATGGGATCCGAGTGAAAAAGGCCTCATTCGGGAAATTGAGAAGGTCCAACGCCGGGCAGCTCGTTTCGTGGAAAACTGTTACGATAAAACGAAAAGCGTCACTGAAATGCTTATGGAGTTGGGATGGGAATCATTGGAAGAAAGACGACTCAATGCTAGGTTAAACTTACTAAATAAATTCAGATCCATATGTTTCAGCTCCGAGGTCTCGAAAATTATGCGCACTCCAACATACTTTGATCGCTTGGATCATGGGTACAAAATTCAGGAAATAGATGCCAGAACTAGCAGACTCAAGGACTCCTTCTTCCCACAGACAATACGGGATAACAACTGTAGGGTCACACTTTGAGGTAACAAAAAAGCCACTTGTCACCCTCGGCGTCTAGGTAACAATTAGTTATACTCAATTGCATGCATTTTCACTAACCTCCTGTTTGTTGTGTCAAAACCCTTCCCGCATGACCGCATTGGAATGCCATTAAGTAATGTAGTGCTGTTTACAGTATTGTTTGCTCTGCTTCTGGTACCCTAAATTGCCTCTTCCATCCAATGCTCCTCTCCGTGGGTGAGCTCTCCTTCTGCCTGCAGCGTTGGGCCACATTCCTCACCTTGGGTAGGAGAGAGTTTGACGTAGCACGTTCTTGTGGTGGTGATATTTCGCCTAGCTACTTACTAAAATCTAGCTTGCACGTTCCTGATAAATTTCTTGCTGCATCCTGGGGGACAATTATTTGTTGTAGTTCAGCGTAACTACTTGCATGCTTGTGGAGTGAAGGTAGTTGGATGTGTGTTTGCGTGCGCGTGGAATGATGGGATGTTTCTATGAATGTGCGCACTGCTGTGGATTGGGGTTTGCATGTGTGTGTTGGTTTTGAATTCGGTAATGCTTTATTAATTTTTTGGGTTGGTACCTAACACCCCCCGCCACACGCCCTTGCGGCGGCTTGCAGCGCATTATGTAGATGTAGATTATCCTTGACCGGGATTCTAATCCGGATCTCTCGATTTCCGGCCGAGTGCTTTAGCCAGTTGACCTATCGAGGGGTTCTTTTACACTCCGTTTTTCAAACTTTACTTTGCAATACTTTTAATCCATATCATGTATTGGAAAATTATGTTTTCACATCCATTCTCGTTTAAACATGTCCTTCCATTTCATTTAAATGTCCTATAGTTTTGCGTGACACAAAAAAGAACGAAAAACCTCAATTTAGTCTTTCTACAACCCCTCCCTCCATCCTCCGAATCCCTTGCTCTGTAAGTGTAAGTGGCACCTCGTGCTTGCGTCTTATTTGCTCCAGAGTTACTTCGATCTATTTTCAAAGGTGACTGACGCCTCAAAAGAATAATCTGGCTTCCTTATTGAATATTTTGCATGACGATTTACATCTGGGATGCACCATTACGCTTTCCTTTTATTCATAGTCTTTCCAAAAAATCTCTCTCGTTCCTTAATCATACCACAAGTATTTCAAAATCCTCTTCCCGCAATCAATCTCCTGATAATTATTTCACTGGTACTCTTATAGAAGTCCTCCATGTCAGAGGTAGCAATTAGGAACGAACTTGGTAATTGGGATACGTTATACTGCAATAGACCTTTGGATTGCCACGGCTAAATCTTTAATAAAAGTTACCAATAATCACCATGACCTCATCTCCTGTCTGAGATATTACTCCATTTCTCTTCCTTTAACTTTCTCCGTCCTAAACCGACTCCCTCTAGCCATTCGCCCCGACAACGTCATTCTTCTTCGTTCAACAATGTGGAATGACGGTCAGAACGTCAAAGTGTGGTTATGTATATGCAAATCCGTAATCACCATAAAACACAGAAACACTCGTTGGAAGTGAGTAGTTTCTTCGCAACGTCCTCCTTTGCTTTCCTTCCTTTCAAATTTCTATCTTGAAAGTGTCAGCGGAATACAAATATATCGCCGCTGCCCTATGCAATCTAAGTAATTTCATAATTTTACTTGGCTCATTAGCTCAGTTAAATGAACATTTCCAAGCAAATCAAAAATCCCCTTTTTGAATCTTGAGTCTGCCATACTTTTCCTTTTAACGTTTATTGCTGCTTTGCCTTTGTTGATACGTCTCTTATGGGGCTTTCCCCTACCCTATGCTATTACATTTTGCGCATTTACCGATTTATGAATTTGAAATACCACAGTTATCAACGCGAATGTTGGTTTGATACATCGGAATCACCTAGTGATAAGCCCAAAGGTTTTCAAAATTCCCACGTCAACGGGGTAGGATAAAAAACTCCTTTCCCTTTGTCACATTTGGTATCCGAAGAAGCCCTAGCACCAGAAAAATCACAGCTTGGGTTAAGCTCAGGATGTCCAGAGGGATCACCCGAAATCGAACTTCGCATCTGGCGAATAAGAAGGATGATCAAAGATGGTGTTTGATTTTTTTGCCAGAAACTGGCGAACAATCAATGCTGAATGTCCATGATTTTTGCACATTTTTTTAAACCCAAATATTCGGTTAAAATAGTGTGCACTGTCGATTTTCCTAAATTCAGTTCATCGGCTATCATTTGGACAGGTTTTCGAAGAGCGGTAAGGACAAGACACCGCACGCGATCAATGTTGTCGTCAAAACAGGTGGTTGAAGGTCGTCCTGGCCTTGTATAATCCGTGGCGTCTTGTCGGCCATCTTTAAAGCGCCTAACCCGCTTGAAAACGGATATTTTCTTCAGAGTATTATCACCGTAAACGGCTATCAAAAATTCAGTAAACTTCTTGATAACTTTTACCGCACTTAACCAAAAACTTGACGTTGATTTGTTGCTCTGTGATTTCGTCAATTTTCATTTTTGACAAACAGTATAAAGAAGGACAACAGAAAATAACATAACTGGCACCATACGCACAGCTTGACGATCTACCGAGCACATATGGGTCATCGAGTCTCAGGCAACTAGCGTAGCTAGTTGGCGGGTATATAGTCTCCGACATGACCGCCAGATTGCCCAAGTTTACGCATTAATTGTATAGACCACATATTATAGTATATGCGGGCGTAGATAAGGGAAATTATCTCAGTCTTGTCGTGTCAGAGCTTTACTATATGTCTCTATGAAGTACGATTTATCAGTTTAAAACACACTCTTAAAAGATGGAACTAGCCGTAAATAGAATGTTCTAAGTCTTAAACATTTTGGACGTAGAAAAGGTAGTTTATATAATCTACCTACGAAGAAGAAGAAGGAATTTATTGTCAATTGAAAAAAATTTTCGGTGATAAAGCATTTAGTTAGTTTATTGTATTAGTTTTGTTGAGTAGCAGGCATTGTGCTGAGATGGTATTATAAGATCACAAATGGAAAGAAATAGAGTATATTACCACGTTTTCCCTGCGTTTCTGTCAAAATTAAAAATCCTGGGAATGTTTTTTTAAATGTAGGATGTTTGTGTTCAGCTGTCAGAGAAAGAATAATCACGGATTTCCCTTCCTTATTATCATTTATACGTGAGAAATCGAAAGATGATTGGAATCGCCAACATGCACATTCTCGTATAAATGAGAGGAGTGGAAAGGAATTCATTTCGTAGCCATGATGGAGCTCATCCGTAGCATTCCATCCGGGAACATCCGAACCATGGCGGTCGCTTCCTGTTGCAAATGCACGAGAAGATCTCATATCTCATGCCGACACAAACAACAGATGGAAGATAGGTTTTCCGTAAAGAGCCGCGGGGCAGAGCCTCCCCCAGTCACCCCGTCCACTTCCCAACCCGCCCGCCACTCGTGGCGAGAGCAATCAAGCAGCACGCGAAGAGTTCATCACGGAGAAGAGAAAGGCCGTGATGGCCCTCATCACCTCGCCTGCCCCCTTCCTTGCTCCAAATCCCGCACTCATTGCAGAACGCATCCGCCCGCTGCTAGGAGATGGGATTCCATCGGGAAGCCCTTTTACTTTCATCTCGTCCCCAGGAGAATGTCAGGCTCCACGAGATACGACCAGGAGCATTCTAGGGGAACGGAAGATTTCCTGCGGGGAGGAAGATTGCTTGGGCCATGTCAGGCATCGCGCTGAGAGTCCGAGCAAAACATGAATGCTCATTGTGCCACGTTTAAAATGAAATCATCATGATTAACCTCCCTGAGAAGTCAAATTAGCACAGGAGTAATTCAAGAATAAAATTCTAACGATTTCAACTCATTTCCTTTTCTAAACGTATGTTATTGAACAAATGATCTCTTAACGGTTTAAAAAGTATTGCATTTATCATCCATCCCCTGCGCAATGTTATTAAAAACTGTTATATGTGATCAAAAGTGAGGTTTACTAAAGTCTCCTAACATGACAGCTGCAAGAGGTTTTATAATTAGTCCCTTTTCACTGCTCCACCCGAAAAGGGTTATTTTACATAATGAAGCCAAAGTGCTCGCAAAAGTGTCTTCTATTGTTTATTCATCATCGTCTTCAGAGTCTTATCGTTGGATCCATTTGTCTATATCTCCACTGCTGCTCTTTTCAGTTAATTGTATCCCATCGTTCGACAAGTCCCCGGACTAATTAAGAAAATAAGAACACGGTTTTCGCAAAATTCTATTGTATTCATCAACGTAATTACCTTCAAGAACTATGCAATCATTCCCAACGCTTTTATCGCTTGTCGATACCACGCTTGTAAAGCGATTCGTCCTTGTCCTCAAAATAAGTTTTAGTTTATCAGCGATGACTTCCTCCTCATTCTAGCCAAACCTTTTTCTCTGGAGCATCTGTTTGAGATCAGCAAACAGCCAGTAGTCGCTGGATCTGGAGAGTAGTATGGTGGATGGTGGGGCAGCAGGTTTAAGCCCAACTCGTTCAATTTGGCTATTGTTTTTATTGACTTGTGGCAATGTTGTGCATTGTCTTGATGAAGGATGAACTTTTTCTTCTTCATGTGCAGTCATTTTTTTACGATTTCACCCTTCAAAAGCACCAATAGTTCAATGCAATAGGCGCCATTTGAGTCGATGTAAGTTATTCCTTGTGCATCTCAATATATATATCGTTCAATGCGTCCCGAGACTTATTGAATGATGGGTTATGTTGTTACTTTCATAGTTCTTTTTATATAATCTATAAATGTCTCCCATTGCTTTCCTCTTCCTTTTTCTCCTATTATTTTGCCCCCCATTATATTTTCCAAGAAGTTGTTATGTCTCTGAACATATCCAACAAATTTAGTTTTTCTTTTCTTCGTCTCTTTTATTAGATTCCTTTCCTCTTCAATTTCTCTCAATATTTATGTTGCTCTTCTTGTCCGTCAATCTTTTTCTTGTTATTCCATTCCTTCCACCCGATCCTCTTTCCCAGTGTACAAATTTCGAATACATACAATATTGTACCTCAAATAACATTTTTGGAAATAATTTCTAATATCCAATTTCATATATTCGTTTGGCATTAAATTGGATGCTGTAAAATCGTTTTCAAAAGCGTTTATTTGAAGTACATTATTGAACGAAAGTGAAAGTTGGACATTGGGAAAGAGGAACAAGGCTCGGTTGGAACTGCGTATTATTCAGTATATATTACTTCTCTGAAAGTGTGATGCAATAAAATATAATTTTATCTTTTAAAAATATTACTTTTAAGTGTCATAGTTTTGACTTCTATGTCATGAGTTTTCAATTTTATTGAACCCACAAGTGTAATGATTAACTGCTGGAAATCATAAGTGGCATTAAATCTTTTTGATATTTAAAATTATCGTTTCATTGGAAAAAATTACCGATAGATTTTACCCAAAAGAGCGAAAATAATTCAGTTAGATTCGGACGCAATATTCTAGAGATTAAAAATTAAATAAATTGTTTCATCCGAGAGCTACGCACAATTTCACTAATTTTATGGATTTTTACTTTTAGAAATGCAATGATTAGTCTGCAGTAGAAGTAGAGCATGAATTATTTTGCAACATGGAATTCCCCTTTCGGAAGTTTCATTGAACAACTTTTCTTGGCTTTTATTTATATTTTTGTTGCAAATAGCGGAAAAATAGTCGATCATAAATTAGGAATCTGATATAAGCTAAAGTTACATGAAATATCACCGTCTACTTAAAAGTAAAAATATTAGATTTTATCTAAAAACTACTACCTGGAAATTTTCTCGCCGTGTTCAAGAATCAAATTTCTTTTTCGAATTTCATTTATTTTCAAGTCATAATACTGGAGTAAACAGACCATCTCATACTCACAGCTACCACTGAGAATTTGGGGGTAAATTTATCTGACACATCTACTGCGTAGTTGATGTCACCATTAACGCACATGACGCTCAGTACCAGCTTCATGATTGGTCCAATTTGAACATTTGGGTGTAATGGACTAAATACTAACTCATTCTTATTCTTCTTACCTGATACATATTTACTATAATGTAAGTTTCTTTAAAGCCAAATTTTCTTAAGATCTTGGTTGCCTCTCTTCATTAATCTTATTAATACCCTTCTTTTTTGTTTCATTCATATCAGAGCCTATTTTATCAGTCTAATATTTTTCTGGTAAAAATTGATGTAGAAAGAAGCTATGGCTCGCAAATTTTGGACCATTTTTTACGCATATATCAAAAAGATTAATAATTCATTGGTATCCAGGACGTGAATCATACACAATAACAGGCATGAAAACATTCATCGTAGTACAGAACTGTTCTGTTCCTCCCTCCTCTTGAGAAAGGTGGATGTACCACCAAAAATTCGAGACCCAGTGAGTTCCTCTATGTTGTGTATCTATGTTTGTGTCTACTAGTGTTAATTCCATTTACATTATATATATATTTATAATGAGAACACACGAGGCATGCTCTATATACGAGACATGCAGGCGATATAAATATATGAGAGAACACACACGAGGCATGCTCATAAAGTAAGGACCGTTTGATCACAGGAAAATGTATGCTCTTGTGAAACACATTTCATTGGCCTTTTTACTTAGCTAAAAATCTACTTCACTTATCCCCATAATCGCCGTTCACTTCTAAGTCTTTTTTTCGTACCGCCGCACCAGCTCCTTTAACCCCTCATCATAGAACCTCGCCGTCTGAGAGTTGAACCAATTGACAACGCCGTTCTTGAGTTCCTATTCGGTTTCGAAACGTCGTCCACCGAGTCACTCATTTAAGTACAAGAAGAGAAAGTAGTCAGTAGGTGCAAGGTCTCATCATCTCCATTTTGTTGGTTACGGCCTAAAAACTCTCATCCACTGGACATTCTTCGTCCTTTGTGTGGTCGTAGAGCATTTTCGGTACCCACCTTGCACAAAATTTGCGGTATCCGAGGTTTTCCGTGACAATATTGTTGACAGTAGTGCGTTCAAGTTGAGGAAATTGTTCAGCAAGGCCATTAATCGTCAATCGACGATCACATCGCAGTTTTTGTTGTGCTTTCGAAACAATTTCATCGGTCAGAATAATAGGCATGCCACTTCGTCATGGACATTTGTTCTTCCATTTTAAAATCATGGCACCATTATCTAACTTTTCCTTCACTCTTAACTCTAGAGCCATATACAAGGCATAACTCCCGACGAATTTCAGCAGCCGACAATGATTTGCATACAAGGATAGTATGGCGGAATGAACTTCACAGCTGGCGGGATCAACGATTGTCTCGGACATTGTTATTTGCATGCCCGGACAAGTTAACGACTTCTGAAACAAAAGACATGCTTTTCTATCTTCTTAAAGAATTAGTAGATGGCGCTGTAGGAGAAAAACTGTGTTCCGAACGGCCAATATTTAAACATAAGCAAAGGGTATTTATTTTGTGAACATGCCTCGTGTATATACATATGTATGTATGAAGTCACTTTCTTGAAAAACCCACGAACGTGCACAATAATGTACATTCACTAACTACTCGACAAAAACACAGAAAGTAAAACATAAAAGAGGGACTCACTGGTTCTCGAATTTTCGGTGGTGCAACCACCTTTCTCAAGAGGAGTTAGGAACAGAACTCCTGTGTTGTGGACCTTCCTGTGTTGAACGCCTGTTTCTGTGTTTGTGTCGACTAGTTAGAGAAATTGCATCATATACATACATATATATATACATACATATATATATATGTATATATATACATTTTTTTCCCTCCCTTGGAACATTGACTTCAACCTTTACATGATGGAAGGGCTTGAGCGTTCCGAATATCTCTTGAGGTGTGCTGGCGGGAGTAATAATAATTGCTCCTGGTAGAGTCGCCCATGCCAGATAGGTCAAAGGTTAGGAGCCAGACGAAAGCTCGTGCACGTAGCGTCTGTTCCACGGGCTTCTGACCCCAGTGGGGCAGCCATTAAGTTATGGTGTCACGTTAAAAACGCTTTTGAGGAAGGCAACGGGAAACCATCTCAAGTCTTATTCCCAAGATTTTTAAGACAGACATCATAGAGAAATGGGTCCTGGCAACTGCGGGACTCGGCCTAAGCGGCCGTGTGTCGTGCCCGGCAGTGGGGGAGGCAAGGCTTCCGCGGCCGTCATCCCACGAAACCATTGCAAGAGGGATATAACAGCAGCAGGACAAAAGACGAAGAAGAAGACGAAAGTTGTTATAATAGGAACATGGAACGTCAGGACAATGTTGAGGACAGGCAAATTAAAGAATATTCAGGGAGAGATGGAAAGAGGTAATATAGATATTTTAGGTCTATGCGAGGTGAGATGGAAGGATAGCGGGGATTACTGGAGTAATAATTATCTAATAATATACAGCGGCGTGGACGAGAGCCAACGAGAGTTTTTAATTAAAGAGAGGTATTAATATTAAATAAAGAGGAAAGAAAATGCATAGTCAACGTAGAGTAAGCAATGGATAGAATATTAGGGGTAGAGACGACGGACTTGGTTATTGCTCAGGTATCCACCGAGTAACCTAAAGGAGAAGGAAGTCGATACGATCCAAAATAATGGATGACGATAAAGAGCTGAGTAGTATTAAGGAAAAATCGGAATGTAAGAACAATGTGACATCGAAATCCTAAAAAGACATTGTAGGTACTGTTAACGGGAAAAAGATAAGGAAACCATGGGTCACGGATGAGAAGATTACATAGATGGATGAGAGAAGAAAATGGGAGAATGTAAGCACAGAGTTAGGCAAAGTGTTGCACAAAGAATTAAACAATAAATTGAGAAGGGCTACAAATAAAGCATAAGAGCATGGTGGAAAACGCAATGTGAGGATATAGATAGTTTACAGAGGAAGGGTGAAATTGATGCGCTTTACAGCAAGGTGAAGTTATTATCGGGAAATAAGAAGTGAAGATCTGTGCGAACAGTTAAAGATAAGTATGGTAAGATACAAGTCGAACCAGAAAAAATCCTAGATAGAAGGAATATATTAAAACAAGGCATAGTAAAGAACTTAAGCCAACAACATTGAACCTAGAAAAGGAACATGACAAGAGATATGGAAGGATTACAAAGAAACACTGTATGGTGGAGGACTTAAAAAAGGAACATAACGCTTTCACAAGAGGTAAGGAGTTGATGACGGGGACGTTGAATAGGAAAGTTAAGAAAAAACTTGTAAAAACTTTCATATGAAGCGTAGCTATGTTCGGTGCGGAGACTTGGTCACTGAAGCAAGAGGATGGACTTAGATTCGAGGCTTTTGAAATTTGGGTTTGGGGAGGAAAGGAGAAGGTGAAATGGACCGAAAGGAAAACAACTGAGGAAGTATTAGCTATAGTGGGCGAGGAGAGGGTTTTGTTGGGAGAAATCTTATGGAGGCAGGAAAAATGGATGTAAGGCGTATTGAGCGGTTGTTGGATGTTGAAGACGGTAATAGTTGGGATAATGTTAAGCAAACGAGGAAAGGACAGGAACAGGATAGGGATGTTGGACGGGATGAAGGGAGGAAGGAAGTATACAGAGATGAAGAGGGACCTGATCTAGAGTATGTTGCTTGATTGTGTTTTTTTCGCAGTCACAAAATATTTATTTGATAGTTGTAACAATCCAAAAACCTACCTTGACCGGTTGATTACCGTATAATAAAAATATATATTTTATATGTATATACTTTTACATGTACAGATATTTTATAACTTGTTTTTTCGACTGATACAGCTTAATCGAACTTGTCGCCCTCAAAGTACATGCCTTGGCTGACGACACACCTTTCCCAACGTTTCTTCCAGCTATCGATCCCTGCCTGGTAAGCCGCCTTAGGTATACTCTTCAGGTGCGTCATGCAATTTTATGCCGTAAAAAATTTTATTGTCTAATAGAGTCGAATCGGCGCCTTTCAAGGTTGATTTTACCTCAACAAACAAAAGTCTGATGGACCAAAGTCTGGAGAGTAGATTGGCTGCGGGATTACAGAAGTTCCGGGGTTGGTGAAAAACTCTGTCACGATCAGCGCCTTGTGAGCCTGCATGTTGTCGTGGTGGAAACACCACACGTTGTTTCTCCATATATCCAGCCCCGTGCGACTTACTGCGACACACAGCCTCTTCATAATCTTTAAGTAGATTTATTTTTTGACGGTTTGACCTTGAGGGTCGTATTTGGTATGAATTCGCCGTCACGAATCGAAGAAACACACCAGCTTGACCTTCACATTCGACCGGGACATGCGAGCTTTCTTTGGTCGCGGAGAATGAGGATCTCTCCACTGAGAAGATTGGGGCTTTGCCTCAACACCATAACCTTAAACCCAGGTTTCGTCTTCGGTTACGATAGTTTTAAGAAACTCTGCGTCAACATTGACTTGATCCAGGAGTTCCTGAAAAATGTCCACTCGTTTTTTCTCTGTTCATCGGTCACCACCCGCGGGGCGAATTTTGATGCGACGCGCCTCATGCAAAAAATGTCCGTCAAAATTTTCCGAAAGAATCCTAAACTAATGTTTACTGTCGTGGCTATCTCCCTAACAGTTAAACAAAGATTTTTTCAGCACCAAATCGTTCACAAATGAGGCATGTTTGGGGTCTGTCGAAGTGAAAGCGCCCCCCGTTCGTGAATCTTCATTTGTCGAGATTCTGCCCGATTTAAAACCCCTGCACCACTCAAAATACTGGCTTCGACACAAAACTTCGTTGAAATAGGCTTGCTGAATTATTCCAAATTTCTTCTTAGCACTTATGCCACGTTTGAAACAAAATTTCACGAACGCGAACTAATACCCTAGCTCCTTCATTGCTGCCGTTCACATTTTAAGGCGCGTACCGCTGTAACTGCGTAACAATTCGTCGCAAAAAAACGAAAAAAACTATCGTTTCAGTAATCAGATCTGTCTCTAGATGGAGCACAGTGTCTGTTTAGATCCGTAAAACGGTTTGCACGGAATAAAATTAGTCCGGTCCTTTTTTCATCAAACCTTGTATGAATATGTGTGTGTGTGTGTATATATATATATATGAAAAATATGTTATTCAAGAGGGAAGAGCGTTGGGCTACTTAACGGAGGGTACCGCGCAAGGCACACTGGGCTCCTGCAGCACCGCCCGAGCTTTGTGATTTTTTTGGCACCAGATCTTCCTGGGAAACCAGCACAGGGAAAGGAACTGGCCCCATTATATGATGTGTGAATGGTATATGATGATAATATGATGTGTGAATTTCACACGCCGTCGCGACCAATGATCCAAAGACCTACCCTAACCTACCGGTTAGGGTAGGTCTTTGGATGAACACAACTATCAAATAAATAAATAAATATTTTGAAACTCCAAACAAAACCCATTCCAGCACCATACTCTACATCAGATCCATCTTCATCTCTGTGTACTTCTTTCCTCCCTTCATCCCGACCAACATCCCTATCATGTTCCTGCCCTTTCCCCGCTTTCCCAACATTCTCCCCTCTATTACCTTCTTCAACATTCCACTACCGCTCAATATGCCTTTCATCCATCATTCCTGCCTCCATTGGATTTCTCTCAACAAACCCCTCTCCTCCCCCACCGTCTCCAGTACTTTCTCATTTGTTTTCCTTTCGGTTAATTTCCCCTTCTCCATTCTTCTCCACACCCACATCTCAAAAGCCTCCAGTCTACGTCCATCCTTCTGCTTCAGCGACCACATTTCCGCGCCGCATATAGCTACGCTCCATATCAGAGTTTTCACGAGTCTTATCTTAACATCCCTACTCAACGTCCCCGTCATCAACTCCCTCCTCCTTAAAAAAGCCTCCTTACCTTGCGCAATTCTTCTCCTTACATCCCTATATTCTGACCGTGTTGGCCCAGAACTCCTCCGAGATACGTAAACTTTTCTACCTGATCTATTATTCCCCTCCTATTTAAATGTTTACCTTAGCCTTTTTCTTCTGGTAAATCGCAAAACCCCTGTTTTAATAATATTATTCTCTTCCCATATCCATCGCACTGAACCTCCAATTCACTCAGCAATGTTTGCAACCCCTTGGCTGACTGAGTAACTAGTGCTTGGTCATCAGCGAACCTACCCGATTTTACGAATTCCCCTCCGACTTTCATTCCTACCTCCAATTCTTCCCATGCCTCTTTAATCATATCCTCAACATCTACGTGTACGTTCAACAGCTCCGGTAACAATGTGCAACCCTGCCTAACGTCTTTTCCTAACACTGCCCATCCTGATTCTCTGTTCTCCACTCGCATCTGAGCAGTCTGAGACATGTACAGGTTGTGGATAAGTCTCCTGTCCTGCAATCCATTCCTATTTTCTGCAATACACGCATTAATTTTTCCAAATTCACTCTATCAAACGCTTTTTTGAAATCTACAAAACAGGCAAAAACGTCCTGGTTGTATTCTATATTCCTCTCAATTAGTGATCTCATTACTGCAATGGCATCACGCGTACGTCTTCCCTTCCTAAACCCAAACTGGTCATCCCCTAAGTAATCATTTGCCTTACTCTCTATCCTTTTGTTGATTATCTTGATAATAACTTTAGCTGCTTGGGATTTCAAACTTATTGTTCTGTAATGCTCACATGATGCAGCCTTTACCTTTTTCGGAATAGGAACTAACACCCATCTCACAAAATCTTCCGGCCAGATTCGTTCCTCATAGATACTACGAAACTATATAGAGTCTCGTTCAAACATTTTCCAAAACATTTAAACAGTTATAGAGTAATGTTGTCCACCCCCACGGCCTTATTTGCTTTCATCTCTTTTAATGCCCTTTCCATTGCATCGTCGAGTATGCCTGGACCTAAGATATCTTCTTCTACGTCATGATCGTATTCTATGTCTAATCTTGTAGGCCTTAGTTCTTTACCATACAGTGTTTCTATAAATTCCTTCCAACTTCCAAGGGTTTTTTCTGTATTAGTAATTATAATACCCTACTTTTCTTTTACTATCACCACAGATTCTCCCTCTTGTGTCCCGATTATAACTTAACCTTCCTGTATATAGAACCAATTTTACCCTTTGTCTGAAAACTCTTAATATCATCGCATTGCGTTTTCCACCATTCTCCTTTTGCTTTATTTGTGGCCCTTCTCAATTTATTGTTTAACTCATTGTACTTCATTTTGCCAAACTCTGTGTTTACATTCTCCCATTTTTTCTCTCATCCATCTTTGCAATCATCTCATCCATTACTCATGGTTTCTTTATTCTTTTCCCCTTAACGGTTCCTATAGTGTCTTCAGCGGCTTTCGATATCACTTTTTTGATACATTCTCATTTTCATTCGCATTAGATTACAGAATATAGTAGATGCATATATCATTTGATTCTATATTGTCAATCATTATTTTCTTGGAAATAATAATGGAGGTGGTTTGCCTTTGCCTTCGTCGATAGTGTTTTTAACGTGACACCATCACTTAATGGCCGTTACTCTGGGGTCAGACGCCTTTGCAGCCGCCTCACTGAGGAACAGACGGTGCGTGTACTACCTTTCGTGTGGCTCCCAAACTTCGATCTATCTGGCATGGCTGACTCTATCAGGAGCAATTATATTTACTCCCGCCAGCACAGCTCTAGGGGTCATCGGAACACACAAGCCCTTCCACCACGACATGGTACTAGTTTAGTGGAATATTACATCTATATATATATACATTCAAACACGAAATACCGCCATATGGCGAATAAATATTCATTCAAATTGAAATAGAGATAAGGAAAATGGTAAAGGAACACATATAAAGGACGAACACAACAGAGGTGGGGATGGCGGATGTGAGCAGATCACGAATGTAAAAATATTTTCCTCGACCGGGACTTGAACACCGGATCTCTCCACTTGCCGGGCGGATGCTCTAAACCACCTGAGCTATCGAGGAAGAGTACTTTTACATTGAAATCTGCGATCTTATAAAGCGCCAAAGTGCTCCGAATCATTACCCAGAAGATGGCATTAGGGAGCTGTTACACCCACCAAAGGAGAAATTGACAAACACAAGAGGAGAATGGACAGTAGGTTAGCAAGCATACAACATCATAAAGGATAGGAACGGTGCGTTTCATGGCACGCATAGCCAGAAGAAGAGACGAGCCACATTGGCCAAATACACTCATGGCCAAATGTGTATTTGGCCAATGTGGCTCGTCTCTTCTTCTGGCTATGCGTGCCATGAAACGCACCGTTCCTATCCTTTATGATGTTGTATGCTTGCTAACCTACTGTCCATTCTCCTCTTGTGTTTGTCAATTTCTCCTTTGGTGGGTGTAACAGCTCCCTAATGCCATCTTCTGGGTAATGATTCGGAGCACTTTGGCGCTTTATAAGATCGCAGATTTCAATGTAAAAGTACTCTTCCTCGATAGCTCAGGTGGTTTAGAGCATCCGCCCGGCAAGTGGAGAGATCCGGTGTTCAAGTCCCGGTCGAGGAAAATATTTTTACATTCGTGATCTGCTCACATCCGCCATCCCCACCTCTGTTGTGTTCGTCCTTTATATGTGTTCCTTTACCATTTTCCTTATCTCTATTTCAATTTGAATGAATATATATATATATATATATATATATATAAAACTTGAAAATCATTGGAATATACGCACCTTCTCCTTATCCAATACCAACATATTCGTGAACAACACATATCAAATCTATTTTCCCTCTTCAAAATAATCTCCATGGCTATTTCTCACCTAATTCTCAAACTCAACGCCATAGCTTTATCTGCCCTACGTTCCCTCCAACAGAAACGTCGACGTCTCCTAACAAAGTTGTCAAATCTATGCATTTCTTTCTTCCAAGTAGGTCTCAAATTTCCGCACTCTTACTCATTCACGCCACCTCCTCCCAAACCATCCCCACTCTTTCAATACAAACCCGACCTCCAAAGGATTTACAACCCCCCCCTCCTCGCAAAGGTCCTCCAGTTTTCCCCAGGCGCCAACCACCACCGAAGGGTTCCAACACTTTAACCCCCTCCGACAATTCTCATGAAATTGTGAACCTTTCAAATACCAGCCTGTCTAAGAACGAAAT
This sequence comes from Hetaerina titia, assembly GCA_037158775.1. Lineage (NCBI taxonomy): Eukaryota > Metazoa > Arthropoda > Insecta > Odonata > Calopterygidae > Hetaerina > Hetaerina titia. Next base: position 148,742,722 of record CM073768.1, read on the forward strand.
TGCCGTACTAAGTAAAGGCCTATCCTTCTCTCCCACACCAAAAATCAACCAAATTAACCTACTCACCGACACACTCAATTTCTGCCGAAACCTTCGTTGGCGCGCATTTTGGAAATCACAAAGTAACTATTCTAGTCAAATGAAAACCAATCCCGCACTCAACAAATTCCACTCGGCATCAACTCATGAGGCAAAACCCCTTCCCAGTAATCATCCCGTGGGAATATTCATACGTGTCCTTCTCCAAAAAGTCTCCAATAAATCCTTCACACAATTTCTAAAGCCAAGAAATAACCTTTCCACAAACGAAAGTCATGCCCTTAAACCCTAGAGGCCAATCCCAACATCGTGGTCACCACCGCCGATAATGGCTTCTCAGTCGTAATTTTAAACAGCCAAGACTATATTTCCGAAGCCCTCAGTCACCTCAACGACACATCCACCTATACCACTCTCACCGACAACCCTACTCCAACCTTCCAAAAAGAAATTCGGTCTCTTCTCCAATTTGGACCAGAAGAAGGCCTCACCTCCCAAAATATATCCCTACTCTCACCCCCAAACCCCAGAACACCCCAGCTTTATCTCCTCCCAAAAATACACAAACCCAAAATCCCCTGTCGCCCTATAGTTTCTAGTTTCAACTCTCCCACCGAAAGAATCTCCGCATTCCTTGACCACCACCTACAACGTATCGCACTCTCATTGCCCCCTCCTTCACGAAAGACACGTATCACTTCTTCCACCGTTTAAACTCTGTCTCCATTCCCTCCATCTCCAACCTGCTTATGGCCACCATCGACGTCACCTCCCTCTATACTTCTATTCCCCATGCAGAAGACCTATCCTCCCTCCGACACTATGTTCCTCTAAGCCCCCCACCCCAGTGCCCCTCGACCGAATTTCTCCTCAATCTCGCCACTGTCGTCCTGACTAAAAATGCATTCTCTTTCCAAAACTGTTTTTATATTTAAACGAAAGAGACAGCAATGGGAACGATGTACGAGTATATATACTAGTAGTAATTCTTCTCGCACCAAACGCTCCCAATTTATTGAAATTCACAACTCTCTCTCTATCCGCGGACATCGGATTTGCAACACCACAGCTACCCTCAACAAATACCTCCACAATCTACACCATGCACTCCACAAACGTGGTTACCCAGAAAAGCTCCTACAGGATAAAATCTACCACTCCACCCGACCACACACACCACAGAATAACAGCCCCACATCTGACGCAGGACTCAACCTTTGCACAACCTATTTCCCCGGATCCCACAGACTGAAAACCCCTCTTAAAAAATTTCATCCTATTTTACATGACAATGACAAGACCTCATCCTTACTGCCCCAATGCCCCTCTAACGCTTACAGACGACCAGCCAATCTCAGAAACCTTCTGAGATCCACCAAACCTTTGGCACCCCGCCCTGAAAAATTTCCTCATATTTCCCCAACTTGCAATCGCCTCCGATGTAAAACATGTCTCCTAATGAGATCTGCTCCCCTCTCCCCACATCCCTTCATTGTCCCTTCACCCCGTTCCCACGTTAATTGCCTCTCAAAAATATTATCTATCTTTTGTCGTGCAAACAATGCACTTCATTCTACATAGGCGAATGTATTACCCCCTTATCCATCCGAATGAACAATCACCGCTACTCATGTAATTCTGCTTCACTCTCTTCTCTTACTATCCCTCTACACGCAAGTTCACACAACCTATCATTCGACGAATGCTTTTTTCTAACAGTTCTAGAATCCCTACCCGATTCTGCCACGAACATACAGGTAGGAACTCGCGAATCCACATGCATCTTATATTTCCGATCCTATAAAATTCCCGCCTTTAACCGCCATCTTTAATTCCCTTCCCAGCAGTCTCTAAACCTTTCGCCCCCCTTCTTGCCTCCACAGGCACTCTTCTCTCAAAACCTCTCAGTCTGACCTGAAGAAGGCCTCGGAGTAGGCCGAAAGCTCATATAATCTACAGTGTGAGTGTCCTTTTACGTGTTATCTGTTTTATTCTGTTCTTTTGTGCCGTCCAAAAGTTATATTGCTCCAGTGAGTACTTCCGCATCATCGATATATATATATATATATATATATATATATATATATATATATATATATATATATATATATATAATTCCATGAAATTAACGCCCTCCTGCGACGCAGAAACACACAAACACTCGGATAACAAATATTTCACCACATACAGAAACGTAAGTGAAGGGCACTTACAGTATATATCCGATATTTGTTATATGAGTGTTTATATATATACATACATATATATATATATATACATATATATATATATATACATATATATATATATGTATGTATATCTGTTTGTGTTTGTGCGTATGTTTAGCTAATGGAAGATTTTGCAGGCGGTAACCGGAAATGACGGTAGAGGTTTTCGTGTGAGTGGCTTAATCTTGAGATAGAGAGATGAGAGACCTTTTGAGTGTTGGATTGAGAAGTATAGGAATGGGACATATGTTATTCTGTTGAGATCTGTTATTCTGATCTAGTGGGTAGGACCGATTATAGCATTGGCCGGTAAGTCGAAAGATCCCGTGTTCAAGTCCTGATCAAGGAAATATTTTTGCTCTTGATATTTCCTCGATTCCGCTTTGCCCAACTCTCCAGTGTTCGTCTTATACATGTGTTTCTATCCATTTTCCATATTTTCTTCTTCTGAGTATGTCTCAAACTTCCTCATTGTAACCCCTTTCTGCCACCTTCTCCCAAACCACCCCCACTGTTTCAATACAAGCCTCACCTCCGCAGTATTTACAACCTCCCCTCTCCCTTCAAAAGCCCTCCGGTTTTTTCCAGGTGGCAGCCACCACCGAAGGGTCCCAACATTTCCCCTCCCTCCGATAATTCTCAAGACATTGTAAACCTTTCTAATACCTGCCTTTATGACAGTGGAATTGCATTTCTAAGTAATCATCATTCTTCCACCCCACAAGTTAACAAATGCAAAATGCTCACCGATACCCAAAGCTTCTGCCAAAACATTATATCTTTCTTCTTTCTCCGTTAAATTCACTTCTTCCAATTTAAACTCCGCCATTTCCTTTATTGAGACAGACATCTCACTTTCTAACAACTACTTCACTACCTCAGTACATTAAAACCCACTAACTTTCAAAAATAACGAAAATTAAACAGCTGTCTCCCTAATCAAACCAAGCGCTCGATTTCCGACTCTCTCTCTATCCACGGACACCGGATTTGCATTAAAGCAGTCTCCTTTAAGAAATACTTTCACAACCTACACAATACACTCTTCACACCTACACTCTTCACAAATACGGTTATCAAGAAAAATTGCCCCAAAAAAAACCCGCCGCTCCACCTGACCTTGCACACCACAAAAAAACAACCTTATATATGAAGCAGGACTCCACCTTTCCCCGATCCTACAGACTGAAATCCTTTGCTAAAGAACTTTTTCCTATTTTACACGATATTTACGCCATCTATTCTCTACGGTTCCGATGCCACTCTCTCGCGTACAGACAATCAGCCAAACTCAGAAACATTTTGAGATTCACCAACCCGTTGATGCCCCTGACCAATTTCTTCTTCTTTCCTCTACTTGCAACAACCCCCGAGGTAAATTTTTTTATTAGATTTGCTCCCTCTACCCGCATCCCCTCATTGCCTACCCCACCACATTCCCACGCTATTTGCCTCCCCAAAAATGTAATCTATCCTTTGACATGCCCTCACTTTCCATTTCGCATTAGCAAATGCATCATCCCCTTGTCCATCCCCATGAACAACCGTTATTTCTGTACTTCTGCCTCAGTTCATTCCCTCCTTATCCCTTCGCACGCGAATTCCCACAACCTTTCCTTTGACCAATCTTTCTCCCGAACCATTCTAGAATCCCTACCCAATTCCGCTGCCAATAATATAGAGATGACAACTTGCGAATACTCGTGTATATTATCATTTCGATATTTTGAAATACCCAGGTATACAAGTCTGTTGGGGTCGTGCTAGTCCAGGGATAGAGTTTTGGACTTTTCCTTTGAAAAAATCCAGTTCAAAATCAAAACATTTATAGAAATGCAAACCTCTTAAGACGAATAAATTTTAATAAAAATTTTATTACAACTCGTTTTTGAAGGGCACAGGGATATATTTGCAAAATATTTCAATGTTTTGTATATTCATATATTTGCATTAAAGCTAGAAAAACATTGAAGAGGACATGAAGCTCAAAAATTTTCTGTTTAGAATTGGATCAAGCTCCGAAAATACCTATCCTTAGAGGGAAGCCGTGTGTTACTACAGGTGTGCAATTAGTATTGCATAAGTAGCAGGAAACGCCACTGGTCCCGTTGAGCTTCAAAATCTCCCCCGACATTAGCAGACGGTGACTGGTCTCAATGACAACTGCCATGGTCATGACAACAATAAAGGTTTCCAGGAAATCTACGTTGGCACCAAGCATTAATTTTGGGATCGCATCAATCTAGGGTGCAATCTTGTGGACTGCGTTCCTTGTTTAATTTTCAATTCACCGGAAAAACACGTCAATCCACAGCAGGAGTATCATGCGTGACCTTAATTGAGTAATGATTATCTGATTACACATGATGATAGAGAAACATTAGGGGACTATGTACGTTTATTTCTTATTGTAAGAAATACGGTAAGTGATTTAAGGGGTTTCCTGATGCTCTCGTGTTTTTCCGTCCGCCTGCACGACGGTTCCCTGACTTAGCAGGTAGCATTTTCAAGTCCCGATTCTTAGTTCCTGAACACACTAATGGCAACGCCAGAGGAACCGTCTTTCTACCAGATGGAATATCACGGGAGATACCTCAATGTCTTTGTATCGTCTGTACATCACCATAGAAGCCGGCGCTAACTTAAGCAATCTCTATCACGAAAGTTTTATATTCACCGATTACCTTTCTTTGAACGTATTTTATTCGAACCCTAATAAATGTCTCTTAAAACATTTGATGAATCACATACGAATGATTACAAGTTTGTCCACAGGAGCGATTATCAGTGGTCCAGTCCAAATGGGAAGTCCGAAACGTGATCTAAAGGTCCCACTCAACACTTACCCAATTTTTCTCGAACTTCGCTTATTTTATTGTCGTTCCGTTGCATAATGCTTATTTGACTGCTGATGTCATGAGGATAACCGAATACTGTACATAAAATTAATTTATATTACCATTTGTTTTCATATGATTTTTTGAGTTACGTTGGTGTGGGTAGCTTGCGTCCATTAGTGTAAGTAATATGAGGAAAAGAAGAATCAGTTGCGTTGTTCACCAAATGAAGCACTTGATAAATTGATTGAAATGAGTGCAAGAGAATAGAAAAAAGAAGAGAAATGTTTCTTTGCCACCTAATGAGGATATAATTGCACCGCAAACACTCAAAAGATATGTTGGTCGAATAGAGTTCAGAAATGAACAAATTGACATACTCGTGAAATCACACGTGATGGCGAGTGAAAAATGGAGCGACGACAGTAGGATCGCGGCAGTTATTCAAGTCCTGGATTTGTGTTTTCATCGCCCAGCAAGACGCAGGCGCATGCGTGCCAAGCAAGATATGAAACTCCCGTTACATTGCCAATGTCCAATGGGGACTGAGGGACTGGAACGACTCCCGATATGCCAACTCTTTTGTCCTAGATTACCATTATTTGTCCAAACCTATGCTTTTCCCTGTCATGCACCATAGGCGATAATTGGATGTGTTGCTGAAAGGTAAATAAGAACTTCGGGTCACCAGTAAAACGGCTAATCTATGGTCAAGCAGTTGAATTGGAACTAATGCGTGCGAAGGTCACTAGTCGATTCATGAAATATTTATCGTTAAGAAAATTTTACAGATAGAAACACCCGTTTGGAAGTCAACAATAAAAAAGGAGAATTAAAGGTAACAGTCCTTAAATTTAAATGTGTAGAATGTTGGAGACTGAATTTTGCATTACCTACATTGATTCAAGGTGATAATGGCACTCCTACTTAACATGCAGGAGTAGAGCATACATTTCTTGTATGACAACAATAATGCCAACAAGAATAAGTAAGCATTATTTCCATTGGTTGAATACTGATATATAATTAAGCATGTCTAGCATAATTTTATAATCAGGAAAACTGCTAATAAATGGTAATGGCGAAATGAAAAAAAGGTTTTTAATCTCTTACCAATTAAAATATTAGTTAGGGTTACAGTACTTTAAGCTAAATCCACAGTTATCTACCCAACAGTTGATTTGATCACTAAGGTAGGAGCTCCCCTAGTACTAAGACTAGTATAAAATTCATGCATCTCGGTAGAACAGGAGCCACTACTCCTCTCTTTGTTACTCCCTTGGTTACCCAGGAAGTCGTAGTACCCGCAGAATCACAGCGTCGGCCGAGACCACACCATCAACTTGGACAAGGCGAATTTAATTTGCCTTTGCCGCTCGCGTGGATATTGGGATCAGCTGGTAAAGGAGGTCATGGAGATCCGCCTACAAAAGAAAAATTTCAATAGGGATTCAGGCTTTCATCTGAGCAACACCTGGAAACCTATTCTGAAATGCATCAGGGAAACAAGGTAGAACGGTCGGCCAATCACGAGGCGCCCTGACGATGGTGGGTCGGCGGACCAATCAGATGACATCTGAGCCGTGAAGGCGGTTATATATGCTGGGCACTTTTTGGCGAAACGGCACTCAGAAGCCCTGATGACGATTACCGAGTCGGGAATCGAAATGTCGGCAGCTATGGAGACATTAACTCGATGGAAGACCCAATAAGAATTCATCCAACTCACACTACGCGAAAGCACCAGATCTTTCATTAGTCTTAGCTGTATTAACGCCTGTATCCTTTTTTCCAGCAATCAGTATCAGTTAGCTATGCGTAACGACTTTTGACTCTTTCTATAATAACGAATTTCGCTGGTGGTACTTAGCATTAAGAGGACAGGATATACTTTATTATCGGTTAACTGGACTCTATGTTTAGAAATTATGTGCAAGTGATATAGATTTCGCAGTAAATGTACGGCCGTAAGTATAGATGGCGACCGGCCGAAGAGATGGCAAAGGAGAAGAGGTGAGGTTTTACCGAGGGATGAAGAAAGAGCCCTCCTGCCACAAAGACGTTCGATTTCTCATATCGGGCGCCCGTGTAAGGGACATGATTTTTTCCATCTCCCTGTTATATCGGAAAACGAGAAGCGGGCCATAAAAAAGGTTTGGTTGCGTTGGAGGGGATGGGGCCGACAGGGGAGGGCGAGGGGACCGCGGGGGTGCCAGGGCTTTGGTGCCCAGTCGTAAAAATATTTCTAAGTAGCCCGATCACCGACGTCGATGAACGATACCAAGAATCCGATCTTCCCTCCCACTTTGAACCTTTCCACCAAACCTAATAACGGTTTGTTTCCATATCATGTGAAACTTTTTCATGTCCTTCTTTAATCGTATAATTCGTAAGATCGCATTTAGTTTTGTTAGCTAATTGCTCTGGATGATATTAACAATGGTCATTATTTGTCTTCGACGACGGCATTTTCAATTACCACTAAAACTCGGCGAGAAATCAGAAATAACTTTGTTGTGGAGAAATCAATGCTGTGGGGGTATTATTTTTTTGAAACTATGTTAAGTTTTACTAATTAAGTCAAATATAAAAATGAAGCATTAGCAAGATAAAGTACAACGTTATTGCTCGCGTAAAGAATGTCGTAGAACAGTTTCCTCAAACACAAAACCAGATTTTAAGGGAAAATCGAAGGGATGAAATTTTCGGAGGTCATCCATGATTTGGAAAAAGTATTTTGAGGTCACGTACTAGCCAGTGTTATACTCCCGGACCTCTGTCCACAATTGACTGTGGTCAGAAGGGTCCAGGCTCAGAGAAATGCAGTTCCACAAATTTGTGAAGACTATCCCACGTAACGGAACGTCGGCAAGTTAGGATGCTGTGTACGAGAATCACTGTACCACAATTTCTGTTTCATTTCACGCTCCTCGACAGAAGGTCGCTGAAGTAGCCAATTTTACAGCGTAGCTTGATTTTCGAGAATTACTCATTGTGATGAAAAAATACGAAGATATTGTGATCGATTAATTCATCTTACCCTCAAAGTGAAGCAAGTCTATCGCTATGAATGCTTCCGTCAGTCTTTCTTCTTCAGGAGAGCCGAAGGCTTTATATGGCGAACAATTGCCCTCTCCGACTTGTCGACACAGTGTTGTCTGCACATGTTTGTAGAAGTTGTTCTTGAAATGTTTGTAGTAGTTGTAGAGAGATTAGAGAAATTTGTCCTTTTTTCCAAGAACGATAAGAGACCAGAATGTTTGTATTCGAAATCCCCCAGGAGTCAGTTCAACAAAATAAGTATTAACGTAAAGGTAGGGACTACGGGTGGATATATATATATATATATATATATATATATATATATATATATATATATATATATATATATATATATATTGTCACTTTTTTGGAAAACCCACGAACGTGCACAATGATGTAAATTCACCAATAGTCATAACAAAAACAGAAACTAAAACATACGTATAAAAGAGGGACTCACTGGTTCTCGAATTTTTGGTGGTGCAACCACCTTTCTCAAGAGGAATTAGGAACAGAACTGAAGCAGAGGAGGACCCGAAAGCAGTAGTAGGAAGGAGAAAGGGGAAAATGGGGGAAAAGAGGGGAAAAGAGGGGAAAATAGGGGAAAAGAAAGGAAAAGGGGGGAATATAGGGGAGGAAGGCATTCGAGGTGAGGGGTTTGGAGGGGTAGTGTATGGCGCGGGAGTTTTAAAAAAGGTGGGGGTGATATGGAAGTTGTTGGGGGCGGAGGGGGATGAAATTATATTCATAAAGGGGGCAATTAATGTCTAATATTAATACCTGGGCGATTCCAGGAATCCAAGAGCCAGATGAAAGCTAGCTCTAATGTTTTGAGTTTCAGTGGAGGGTCTGAGTTGGGAGGGATGCTAAGACCGATACTTTAAAACATTGGTCAAAGGCAGTGTTGTGTTTGGAGGCATGTTTGGAGATTGGGAGCATACCAATAAGGGAGGAATTGTTTCATGAGGCTCGATGATTATTGATTCTAATATTGAGGGGTGTGGTACACTACTCAAGTGCCAACTTTGTCCTGCCTTTTACATTGGACAGTGTACCACACCCCTTAATATTAGAATCAATAATCATCGAGCCTCATGCAACAATTCCTCCCTTATTGGTATGCTCCCAATCTCCAAACATGCCTCAAAACACAACACTGCCTTTGACCAATGTTTTAAAGTTTTCTCCTTCCTACCACTGCTTTCGGGTCCTCCTTTGCCTCAGTTCTGTTCCTAATTCCTCTTGAGAAAGGTGGTTGCACCACCGAAAATTCGAGAACCAGTGAGTCCCTCTTTTATATGTTTTAGTTTGTTTTTGTTATGACTATTGGTGAATTTACATCATTATATATATATATATGTATATATATATATATTGTAGGTCGCGGTAGTCCAGTGGGTAGATCGCTGACTACTGACCGGAGGGTCCCGGGTTCGATTCCTGGGCAAGGAACTCTGGGCACCTACAGCTCTACCCAAGCTAGTTGATTTTTCGGGTACCAGATTTTCCTGGGAAACCATTACCGGCACAGGGAAAGGAACTGGCCCCCCTACCCTGATGTGTGAATATTCATACGCCTTCGGGCGTATTACATGGGTGAGCTCTACCATCACCTACTACACCGAACTTTGGGTTGATTACTGTATTAATGTGATTATTTATTTTATATATGTATATATTTTGTTATAGGTTCCCCCCACCTATTTGAAAAACTCTACACCTTTCCACTTCCCTTACCCTTTCTTCCTGGTGCTACACCCCCTGCCACACACCTATTTTGGTGGCTCGCAGGGTATTTATGTAGAAAAAAACACAATTTGTGATCACTATGATGGCGAAATTAGGAAAAACATTGATGCAAAATCTCAGTGATGATGAGGAAAAATCATTGTGTGAGGTGATTTTATTAAAAATGAGGCGAGGTATCACAATTCACATATGCATCACAAAATGAATTATGCAGTACGAAATTATATTACATATTTATTTCGAAAATATGCGGAATAAATAAAAAATATGATGGAAAATAAAGGTAATGTCAAAATATTGTTACGTATTATAATTATCATGTCATCGGATGATAGTAAATAAAATATTTCCAATTAGACTTTGCTCGACATTCCATCGTTGGAAATAAAATGAAATTCGATAAAATATCTGTAGAAATCTTCATCATGTTTACTGTAAAGTGTAGAGAATTACATGCTATAAGTCGTTTAGTAATACCCTCTATTTTTCGTTCAAGTTAAAACTTTTCAAAAATTTCAACAATATGGAGTAATATTCATCAGCCACTTTAGCTTTAAATAATGTAACTCGTGATGCAATGCTGTTTTAACCTTTTCATTTTTCCCCACTACTCCTTATACTCTCAAAAGATATTATTATTAATTCTTATTGAAGTCGATAATTAGAGTGTGCGTTTCTAAAGAGCGGGTGTGTCAGAAATGCTAATGTACGCGTATTTTTCTCATTTCGCACAAAAATCAGAAGATTTCCAAGCTCCCATATTTTGCCATCTGCAAGTTTCTCAACGGTCAAATTTATTGGAAATATACGCGATGTAATTTGGTCAAGAAAAGCGATTGACACTACTAGGATACAAATATAAGTTCTCCAACTTTAAAATGAAATTCCTAGATAAACTGAAAGGTTGAAGTTTATTGAACAAGGGAAATTTGAAAGGTTGAATCCCAACAACTAAATGAGAAAGACTACGACTTACTCTCCCCGGGTGCTCTGAACGCAACCTCATGTTCGTCTTTCCTCGTGTCCCTCAACGTTTGTCTCCCTTGAAGATTGCGCAGTTGGCATTTGGATAAGGTGGACAGCCGAGGGCTTTTGGTGGTGACCTCCCGGTCACGTTATGGTACTATTCAAGCTATTTGTGACGGCAAATATATAAATTGAGAGGCAGTTTACGAAGAAAAGCGATTGATCATTGCAAACACTTTGTCAAGGGAAGCCTGACCCACTAGGGTTACCAAGCAAAAGGTTGACTTGACGGTTTAGAGTGGATCTCACCAGATGAGTCCCTACGGGAGTTCCAACTTCGGGGCATCTGCGTAAAAACACCAGCTCCATGATACTTGTGTACCGCCGATAGTTTCCAAGCAAGTGTCCGATGCCAGGAAAATAAAAGAGATTGGACCTAACTGAGAGGTTCCGGGAGTCAAACCGAGACGGTAGCCTGAGTTCTCTGCCCAGCTGTGGGTAGTGTATCAATGCAAAAATTTCAGAGTGTAAAAATCATTTGCCTTGACCTAGACTTGATCCCGGTCAAGGCGAATGATTTTGAGTTACCGCTGCGGCATCTCCAGCAGTTTCTTAGAATTTGTCCTGTGTACATAATCCCAAGGAGTCAGAGCATCCGGAAGTCAGTTTAGACATTGAGATGAAAGGGCGTTACCTGACACCGCGCTCGGTACACCAAAGGCGGCGCGTGGAACTTCCACGCTCTTCATGGGGAAAATTGGAAAATTAATTGCAAAGAAGGACATTTATCCCAGAAAGACACGGATCCCCGAGAAACAAACAGTTTGTGTTCCGCTGGTGTAGCCATGAGGCCTCCCCTTGCGATGAAGCCGGAATCCCCAGTGAATTAGGCGCATTGCACCCGACATTTATTCAAGGAGCTCGGATGTGTAGGTGACGGGAAGAAGCTGAAAGTAGCAACAATTTCATTAGATATGATTTTTCATTTGCGTTTATCAGTTTCTGAAGTAATTTATACTTTAAATCATGAGAGTAACAGAATAATAAATAAGATATCAAATAATTTCCCAGGAAAATATGAGGCGAAAATTGTCCATCAGGAAATTTTGTATACATATTTTTAGATTTTACACATAATAAAATATACCATAAGTTGTATCATTAATAAGAACACGAAATGAAATATCTAATTTTGTGCTAAAGACAAAATATTTGCATTTGGACCGCATTTACGAGCATGGTTTTCATAGGACTAATGAAAAGATAGCTAAATGAAAATATTGTGCCTTTGCTTCAAATTTTTTTCAAAAGGATCATCGAAAAGAGGTCGGTTTTTCATCATATTTTCTCTTATTTTACGTGATATTGTGGTTTTCTGTTATTATGATCGACCTAAAAATGAGAATTAATATTTTAAATACAAATTTGAGAAAATTGACGACGCGGCACAATGATGATATTTTGCTTCAGTTTATTGACTAACATAAAAAAGTAACGCCTTCTTTGTTAACATTTTATGCCCTCCAAATTACATATTTAATTTTGTTATAACAGTTTTAATATCTTGGAATTCTACTTAGGGAAGATATGGGTTGTACCCTGCAACACATGGGTACAACGAAATTCAATTTCTTGTTCCAGCAAAATACAAGGTGACATTCAACTATACAGTGTTCGGCAATAAGTCCCTCTACAAATCCGCATACGTCCTTCCTCCCTTAATTCCATCCAACATGACTAACCATTTCCAGCCCCTTTCTCGCTGGTCTTACGTTCTCCCCGCTATCATAGCCTCGTCTATGGTTTATTCCATATTAAATTCAGACCATTTCAATTTACCAATGGAAATAGTTTGAATCCATCTTTCCTACATCTTCTTGATTTTTTCCCGAAAATTTTCTTTCTACCTTCAAAATTTCTAGCACTTTCTTGTGTTTTCTTTTCAGTACACTTCACATTTCCTTTCTTCTCCATAACTCTACCTGACAAGCCTCCAATCTTGCTTCAACGGAAAGGTTTCAGCTGCTTACTTATTCACGCTAGACATTCAACTTTTGAAGAGCCTTATCTTATATTCTTTACTCATTGTCCCTGTTATCAATTCCCTGTTCCTTGTGAAAACTTCTTTGCCTAACGCAACTCCCTCTTACTAACCATTAAAATATCCTCGTTCGTATGCCACACAGGTCCTTTATTTATTCCTCCCATCCATCTTGGATGTTGTGGTTCAAGTTATAACTTAACTTTCAATGTTTATTCATTTTGTCCCTTGTGTTTATGCCTACCTCTACATCAATTTCATACTTTCTTTTTAAACATACCAAATTCTCACACAGCGCCTGCCATCCTAAGGGATCTGCTCAAATATGAGTACAAAGAATCTGGGGAAAAAGTTATTTCAGATTGATGCACAATTTGTTAAAATTATTAAAAAATAACCTTATGCAAAGACACACCAATGTCAGCGCCTCCGCCGGTCGTGATACGCTTCCTGGAAGACCTTCACAAGAATCTCGTTTAGGTACCTCGTCACGACTTCTTTGACGTTCTCCAAGAGTTTCAAAATGGTTGCCTTTCGAGCTCCTTTTTATTACTTGGAACGGCATTGTCACATCGAGACTGTAAGTAGGACGGCTGGGTCAGCGTTGCCCCTCCTGGTGCTTGGCCAATTACTCGGCATTTCACGAGTGAGGTGGTGTGAGACAGCGTGGCGTTGTCGTGGTGCATCCTCCATTTGCCAAACATCTTCTTCCTGACGCCTTGCACTCTTTCCCACGGCCAGGCTACAGAGAACTTCCGATTAAAACTTACTGTTCGCTGTCTCTCTCTTTCTAATGCACAAACTCTTGGTGGATAACGCCTTTTTAGTCGAAAGAACGATGAAATCATTGTACTAAAATCGGGGTCATACCCTACTTATATTTCCTTCGACCCAAGAGTTTCATGCCACATATTAATACTCAACTGAAATGCACTTAAATAGAGAACTTTCGTATATTTTTTATAAATGTCATTACACATCCCCCAATATTTACAGCTTTTAAAAGCAGGCTTTATTGATTTCTTTTCCCTGAAATAACAAACTCACCTCCCATTTTTCCAGTCATCAAAGAAATGCTGAAAGCCCCTTTGTGATATTTCCTTCACAACCATCTCAATCTCCTTCACCATTGTTTCCGATGATGAAAGAACCTCCAAAGAAAGGTGTTAGATCACATTTGGGAATAGGAAAAACGAAACTGGGGTAGAACAGGATAAAGATGGGGATAATGAGCACATTTGACAGTGGTTTTTGCGATTTTTTCAACAAAGATATTTGCTACGATGTGCCACCTTGCACTATCAACGTGGGTGATTTGCCTATTGATTTGAAATGTGCCCTTTCGCAATTGGTATGACCTTGAAAATCTTCAATTCACATCAGGAGTGTGCACTAATTGCAGATATTTCTACTGGTTGGAAATGCGGATACAGAACTTCCTGAATATCGAAAAATAACATCCCGAAAACTTATTCCGCACTTTGGTTCTTCATGCATTCATTGATTTCGGAGCTTATCACCGAGTGCTTTGTGGTTTGTTTAATCCCGGGATCAAAATAATACAGCAAAGTTCAATTTAATGTTTTAATCTTCATATTATATTCCTGATTTTGATGAAACAACGACATCTACAGGAAACAAACCTGGCTTAGTTGTCTGGGTCGACTCGGAACCCACCACGCACCAAACATATTTTTTATCTATTTTTATTTTATCGATTTTTCTGTTATATTTGGCACCCGATGAAATTTACAATATTTATGAGAGCGCTCATGTCAGCATTCTACCACCTGTCCCACAGTGACAATGCTTACTTCCTTAAGAGCCGTGATCGGAGTTCTGCGTCCATCTTCCTTTGAAATTACCTTTTTTGCCACTTCAGACATTTTAAAACAACTTTTAGCTTTTATATTGCAAAAGCAAACGCTTGATAGGCCTTCTGTTGCATTACACATTCGTATGTTTGGGCGAACGCATTGTTCAGGCGAATGCAAAAGATATATACATGCAGCGTCTTTTTCGTCGTAAGTTACCCTCATCGTTGCCGTTGGCGACTTGTACGCGACTGAAATGGAAACGTTCTCCACAGAAACAATTTTGGAATTCTATCAATAACTATTGACCACATATAGAATATTTCTTACGATATAAAGTACAACATTTGAATACATATTTGCCTCAATATCTAAAGAGATGTATAGCCAGTTAGAATTGAGACGTTTCATATACATTCTAGTAATTGAGAAAGTGATCGGTGCATGTGGAATAGGAAGAATAAATAGAAAACCAATTTGATCTTGGTTTGGTGATTGGGAAAAAAGCTTGCTCTGGACTATGTTAGATGAAATTTGCAGTTTTTCAGGGATCGTCGGCAAGAAGTTTTCCTCATTTCCTCTGAGGATTCCCATGAGGTTCTCGTAGGGATTGAATTAAGGTATTTAATGGTCACCTCCGAATGTAGACTACAATTATATCGAAATATAAAATAGTCTGTGAAAATAGTGCAATATTTAATTGTGCACAATAAAAAATGAAAGGCTTTACCACGGAAAGGCGATTATTTGGTGGATTCACGGATAGCTTAGGGCAGGTGAGGAATTCGGAAATCGAGAAAAGAGAAATAAAAGTTTGACTGGACGATAAAAAATAAGTAACAAATACCACAAAAGATCTGGATCGTGGTTATGGAGAATATTAAAGAAAATGAACCAGAAAGACCGAATTAATGATATGAAAAGAGTTAAATAAAATGTTCGAAGAAATGTGGCTTTAATTGCGGATTTACTTCTTCTTTGCACTTTTCGTTCAATATTCCCTCCAACTTTTGAAAGCATTATTTACATGAAGCCCCTAGAAAAAGTCTTTAAAAATGTTCTACATATCCATGAGTCCTTCCACTCGCTATCCCCACTTAATATGGAGTATCCTTAATTAACGGTTTGAGTAGTTCCCCGTCCATTTCTACGAGTTGTGGTAAACCATGTAAAGAAAAGTGCAGATGAGAAATGGTTTGTGATAGAGTTCCCACTCTGTAATCAAAACCACAAGCCTTTTCGTTAAAAAAGTCTTCCTCAACATACTCTTGCGATTTAAAACATTCGTAACATGTGAAAAAGCGAGGGAGAACATCGGTAAGACGATCAGCGCAAACCGTGGAATCTTTCCGATGATCGAAGTGGAATCCAAACGTGTAAAGCTCATTTGGAATGCACCGTGACCGTTTTGGCCGGAAGTTTTCCCGCAAGCGTGCAACGAAACCCCCTTTTTGCCTCTGAGGGTTTTTTTAAGCAATGCATGCGGCGGAATGGGCGCTTCTCTCGCAGGAGAGGGAGTCATTAAATCTCCCGAAATCCCCGAAAGATGATGACGGCGATAATATAAGGCGGGCGGGGCGGGGCGGGGCGGGCGTGGCTGCCGAGGACTGAGGAGATGGAGTGTGTAATGTGTTGCGCGCGTGGGAGCTAATGGGGCAATGGTGTGGGCGGAGGCGGAAGGGCTCGATCCCGCCCCTCCCCGGACGCCGTAAATCCGGTGCGGGCGCCGGTGTTGGTGTTCGTACTTGGGGCGCTGGGACCGAGTTGATGGAGGGGAGGATTTTAGGCTGGAACAGCCTTCCAAGCACGGGAAAAAATGAAGGGCGATTCAGGGCGCTCATATTTTCTGAATTCCAGAGATTAACAACAGGGATTTTTGAGTGAATGACCCTTGGGTATATTTTGACGGATATTAGACATGACCTTTCTTGCAACATCATGGCCACCATTAACAGTGGTGTCAGCGATTCGAAGACTGCCTTACTCAGATGCTCACTGCGCCCTTCTTTTCATCTACCATGCGGCCTTGCATGGATTTCTCAAATAAATTGCTTAACTCCTAGTTTACGAGTCACTTCATTGTTATCATATCTGCTTATTCTGTCAACCATCATATGTTTACTTTTTTGTTCATGATCGTAATTCACAGAAAGATTTTTCTAAAAAATATGCATTTGTGTTAACAAATCAGCTACGCCAGGAGCATTCTGCAATTTTAACCACGCCCATAATATTTCCGCATCACACCATACCAGGTTCACGTATTGCTAAATAGAAGCCTTTTTTTCATGCCCCTTCGAGTTGAAGTCCTCGAGTTCTCCCCTTTTAAAATAAGAATCCTATATAAATGTGTACATTACAGTTTAATGAGCAAGGAAAGGCGCTCTATCGAAATGTCTCTCTTTTATTCTTTCTGAAAACAATTTATTATTCAAGGAAAAAGCTGTTACACAGGATTAAAGTAAATATTAGATTACTCTATCCGAAATCATTCGCGATTTCTCGGGACATGGCCAGGACAGATCCCAGGAAAGTGCTGCTGGTTGAATGCTTGACGACTGCTGCAACCGGTGATCTCCCCGCCCTCTCCCTCCAGACTCGGACGGTTCGAGGATGGTCCCCTGACGTGGGACAACGGCGGCCGGGTGCGCGCGTGCTGCGGCCGAGCGCCCTCACATTCGCCGGCGGAGTATTTCGTGCGATTACCCTCCCCTTTGCGAGTGAATACATTCGGGGAGGAATAAGACTTTCGACTTATTTGATACTCGCACAGCAATTTACTATCGCTATTACGAGATCTCAAATGCAATTTTGCAATGCAAATCACCAGAAATGACTTCACCGTTTTCCCCCGCTTTCTTTGAGAAACCCTCCCGTCCCCCTAAGGCCACGACGCGGTGGCTATAATTGTGAATATCCTTTCGCAATCGACGGGGAAGTTCGTTAATTTTTTCATTCACCTCTCCTTAAGTCTATTCATTTGAATACCAAAGTGATTTTAGCTTTTCTGCCCCTTTCCAGCAGCGCCTGGAATTAATGCAAATCCATGTCTGGGCCCGCTTAAATAATTCATGCAGGTGTCAGCTCAAGGATCCGGGTAAATTGCCGAGCCTTGGTGCTCGTTGGTGCCACTCGCCTCAACGAGACGAACCAAAGAAGAAGGTCACCTCCTGGCGTCGAACCGCGCCCTCCTCCTCCGGACCACGGGATTGGCTTATTCCTTCGGCCGAGAGAGGGCTCCCCCGTCGCACAGTTTCATTGGGAATTATTCTTTTGCACTTAGTGAAAACAAATTGATCCAACGGTCGAATTGGTAATCCCCAAAGGTTCCCTCAGTGACTCTCCAGGAGATGATAGCCGAATCACATTTGCGTATTCTCTTGATAATTTTTGCTTCGACTTCATTAGGCATGCAATGGAATACTTTTGTTGTTATATTGTTGAATTTACTGTTGTATATATTGTTAAAAATATTGGGAATGTAAATCACCCTCTCATTATTCAATTATTAGTTGCTATCACGACTTTTCCAATGTTTCCTCCCACTTCTTCATTCAGTGCGTAACAACTCCGAGTATTCGAATGTGCTTTGCCTCAGTGCTCCTCTTGCCTCCAAATACTCTATCAATCCACTCTCGGTAGGACTTATCTACATACATACTACCCCGCAAGCCGCCGCAAGGGCGTGTGGCGGGGGGTGTTAGGTCACCACCCATAAAAGGAAAAAAGAAATACCGCATTCAAAACCAACACACACATGCAAACCCCAATCCACAGCAGTGCACACATTCATCGTAACATCCCACCATTCGACGCGCATGCAAACACACATCTACCTCCCTTCACTCCACAAGCATGCAAGTACATACGCTTAACTACAACAAATAATTTTACCCCAGGATGCAGCAAGAAATTAATCACGAACGTGCAAGCTAGTTTCTAGCAAGTAGCTTATTATTAGTAGACTTATTCACTCACTACTCCAACTGTTAACTTGCCCCTCACGTTCACTCTCTGACCTTGGACCGAGCATATTGATGCTTCCCTCATGCCTCCTCCAAACTGTTTGTCATGCGCCATTTCCTTCTTCTGTACTTTGTGCTATCTACCAGCTCTCAGGACGTCCAAAAAAAGTATTATAATGCTATCTCTTCCCTCTCTTATATTTTTTATCGTAATCAATAACAAACTCTGTAAATTTTCTCTTTGAGATTGTCGACGCTTACAGTGACATGCTACTTATTACCCATTTATTCATGCATCGACTTTTATCATCATTCTTTTATTTAAGTAATAGCATTCTAAAAGTAATAAAAAATTAAAAATCAAAGTTGATGGTGAGAATCCGGATCAAGGTTATTTGTAAAAGTTTCTCTGCTATAATCATGTTTATTCAGAATTGGCTTTGAAGGACAGAATATTAGACTTTGTTGCCCTGCGTATTTAAAATCGGGCTGCGTTATAATTAGATCAAGTGGAAGCTCTTTTATTTTTATCCCATCCTAGATTTCTTATTTTTATTTTTCCTAATTGTTCATTCATTCAACCATATCAGGATGATGAAATAACGATTTTCGTTGATAACAAAAAACTTTCTTTGATCAAATAAGTATGTTTTTTCGTTTTAAGAACAATTATCACAAATATTCCATGGCATTTCGAATTCCTGAGACATCAAAGATTATATTAGCCAACTTAATGATTACTTTTTTAGTCTATCTGGTATATAATCAACTCTTGGTTCCTTTATCGCTCAAGAACTGTTTATGATAGATTCTAATACTGGACTGATTATTGCGTCTTATCTCTCGTCACTATCGACGGAAAACTTTTCCCAAATAGAGTTCTCACGCTTGTCATTCTCTCCAGTTAATAATTTTTCCATTTACTCTATTTTCATACATATTTTAATTGTATTCATATTTTTATTTCACATGAGAGTCATTAATTTCGTCCTTTAATAGATTCAATCACTTCAGTTATTGGGCTAAATATTCAACACTTATTCCGCATCTAATTTTTGCAACTTTTTCCATTTTGAACAAATCTTTGCTGTAATTGCACAGCGATCCCTGCTTGCTTTGACCGAAGGTCGTCTTGCCCCTCAGCCTTTGGCTCTTCAACACTATCTTCTATACCCAATCAACACCCTTCTATACCCAACACCCAAACAACACTTCTATACCCATTAAACTCTTGCCATTGTTTCACTATCTATTTACTCCTCCATTGTTTGATTTTTTATCCGCTTATTACCTTATTTTTTATATTAATCCTTGAAATGCACTCCATATCGTTAAAGTACAATCTCGTTTTTAAGATTTATCTCGTTTATTACGATGCATACGCAATATCGACTGCCTAAATTTGCGCCAGAAGGGTGTTTGAATTATTATAATAATTGAACCTCTGACTCGTTACTACCTTAAATTAATGGAGATAACTTTTTATGCTAAGTAATTTTCTTCCTTTTAAAAGACGTTCAAAGGCAATTACATTCCTTGTATTTGTCATTGGAAATTGTAAGTTTGGTTAAAAGTGTGAATTTTAATGAAACATTCATTGTTTCATTCGAGGTACACGTAAAATATATTTTCCCTGAAATATATGTTGATTGTAGTAATCTAAGCGTAATTGATATATTTTTCCAGAGCCTAGTCCCCACAGTTTTGTCTTCATCTTATTGAATACTGGGAAAATGAAAGACCTGCCTCACTCTCACATTTTCGAAAGCTAGGTGTTCCCTCCTGGATCTTTTACCATGCATGTTTCCCATAAGGAGAGCACTTTTAGCCTGCAATGCAGCAATTTCAGAGTGTAAAAATCATTCGCCTTGACCGGGATTCAAACCTGGATCAAGGCGAATGATTTTTACTCTGAAATGTTTGCATTGTAATGCTACACTTAGCGGATGACTCCGTTAAAAGTTACTGTTGCGGCATCTCCCGCAGTTTCTTGCACTTTTAGCCGCCTAAGAAATGCTTTGCGCGTCCTCTTCGAGCTTGAAAAACAAATATTCCATTTCGGTTACTTTAAAAATTCCGGCTCAGCCTCCCTCTTCGCTAGGGATTTAAAAGGCCGCGTCACAACAGTGACTTCGTTTCAGAAGTGTTCCCAAAGGCCTAAAATGGGGCGCCCTTGAAGAGATCGGGGTTGGAAGAGGTTCGTCCAACTCAAGCGTGACATCACTCTGCAATGAGCGAATGCTTCCCCACCTCCCCTCCCCTCCCCCCTATTACTCAAACGAACCCGATGAACAACAACCACTCGCCGCCTCCCTTCCCTCCCATCACTCCTCCTCCGCAGCCCTCTAATTAATCCACCACCCCTCACTGACCACAACCCCCTTCCCCACGTTTTACCAACCCCTGATCTCTTGTCGCCCACCCCTCCCTCAATTTTACCTCCCACTGGTCACTGTTTCACACGAAATAACATATTCCGGCTGAGCTCCGACTTACTCCCACCCATCGCACTGCGTCTATACATACACCACATGTATCTGATAACAAATTTGTACCTAATGATGCCGTATCACGGTCAAAATCGTTTTTCCAAACTAAATAAATTCCGTGGAAAAGTACGTTTTCTCTTTCAAGTCATGGATATACCAAACTTCCACGAAGTGAAGCCTGACCCTGATTAAGGTTTTGTTTTTTATTTTCTTCTTATGGTCTCATTTCAATCCATTTTTGTAGTCTTCTCCACTTCGTTCGTACCAAACTCTTATCATTTTTATTCTTCTGCCAATATCCAATTTCAAAAATCAGTTTACATGTTGACATTTTTCATTTGTAATTAATGTCTAACATCAAATTTACCACGGCAACTCACTCTTTCCCATTCAGACTAATTTTAGAGGGATAGCCTACCTTTAAATCACCATTCAAAAGATATTAATCCTTAAGGTTATTTTCTTTATTTCTTTCTCAAAATCCTTAGGAATCTCTATTATTTGATATGAAGGCGTGATGTGCAGAGAGGAAATAACAGTAAATGTGGAGTGGTGGGTGAATAGAAATGATTAAATCAGCAGAAATTGTGACTAAGGAACTATGCAGGGAAAAGGGAGACTTTGGGATGTAACGAGAGAGCTGGGGAAAATATGGTGGGCATTTCTACCTTGCCATTCCCCGGGGCAAGCGATTGATCGAAGGCCGCAGTTAACGACGAAGAAATAGGATGATACAGGAATAGTTGTGAGGGTTGCCTGGCCAGGCGATGATAATTCGATGAGAAAAGAGGGACATTGCACAAATAAATAAGCTTGTGTGACTTCCAAAATGAACATTTCAAATATAATATGGTCTGTGGGTAAAATTAATAGTTTTATGGTGATACTCGTAATTATAAAATCCTATATATATATATATATATAACTCTACCGCGCCCTGCCATTTCCCCCTCCCCCACCTTGTCCGCTTCCCATTGGCCCCTTACCTCTACTCCCGTCACCCTTCTCTTGCACATGTCCTCTCCGCTCTTCCCCGACAACGGCATTCTGATGACGACGGCCGTGCCGTCGAAACGTAAATATCCAATGTAAGTGTCCTTCTTTTATGTTTCTATGTGTGTGGTGTTTTTTGTGTTAGTGTTTGTGTGTTTATATATATATATATATATATAACTTTTGGACGGCACAATAGAACACAGAATAAAACAGATAACACGTAAAAGAACACTCACACTGTAGATGATTTAAACTTTCGGCCTACTCCAAAACCTTCTACAGGTCAGACTCACCTGTCAGTCTGACCTGAAGAAGGCCTTGGAGTAGGCCGAAAGCTTAAATCATCTACAGTGTGAGTGTCTTTTTACGTGTTATCTGTTATATTCTGTGTTCTATTGTGCCGTCCAAAAGTTACATATATATATATATATATATATATATATATATACATAATATCTTGATAATTTCGACGGACTTGAGCTCCGTCTTCTTCGGAAGATAAGATATGACTCCTAAGAGTCATATCTTATCTTCCGAAGAAGACGGAGCTCAAGTCCGTCGAAATTATCAAGATATTATTGTAAGTGTCCTTTTTATGTGTTCTCGTGCTGTGTGTTACTGTCTAAGTTTTTTATTCAACACTTCCGTGTTACTTCGAAGAAATCATCTATATATATATATATATATATATATATATATATATATAGTCACTTTCTTGGAAAAACCACGAACGTGCACAATAATCTACATCTACATAATACCCCGCAAGCCGCCGCAAGGGCGTGTGGCGGGGGGTGTTAGGTCACCAGCCAAAAAAGGAAAAAGAAATACCGAATTCAAAACCAACACACACATCCAAACCCCAATCCACAGCAGTGCACACATTCATCGTAACATCCCATCATTCGACGTGCATGCAAACACACATCTACCTCCCTCCACAAGCATGCAAGTACATACGCTTAACTACAACAAATAATTTTACCCTAGGATGCAGCAAGAAATTTATCACCAACGTGCGAGCTAGATTATAGCAAGCAGCCAGGCGAAACACCACCACCACAAGAACGTTCCACACAAAACTCTCCCCCACCCAAGGTGAGGAATCTGGCCCAACGTTGCAGGCAGGAAAAGGGTTCCCTCACGGAGAGGGACAAGGGATGGAAGGGGAAATTTAGGGTACCAAGAGCAGAGAAAACAATACTGTAAACAGCAATACATTACTTAATGGCATGCGGGAAGGGGTTTGACGCAACACAAAGGAGGTTAGTGAAAGGACATGCAATTGAGTTAAATAATTGTTACCTAGACGCCGAGGGTGGCAAGTGGCATTTTTGTTATCTCCGAGTGTGACCCTACAGTTGTTATCCCGTATTGTCCGTGGGAAGAAGGAGTCCTTGAGCTAGTCCTACAGCTAGTCCTGGCATCTATTTCCCGAATTTTGTACACATGATCCAAGCGACCAATGTATGTTGAGCGCAAATAACTATCGAGACCTCGGTGCTGAAACATGCGGATCCGAATTTATTTAGTAAGTTTACCCTAGCATTGAGTCGTCTTTCTTCCAATGATTCCCATCCCAAATCCATAAGCATTTCAGTGACGCTTTTCGTTTTATCGTAACAGTTTTCCACGAAACGAGCTGCCCGGCGTTGGACCTTCTCAATTTCCCTAATTCCTCTTGAAAAAGGTGGTTGCACCACCGAAAATTCGAGAACTAGTGAGTCCCTCTTTTATATGTTTTAGTTTTTGTGTTTGCTATGACTATTTAGTGAATATACATTATATATATATATATATATATATATATATATATATATATATATATATATATATATATATATATATATATATATAACTTGGAAATCCCGCCATACGGCGCACAAATATTCATTCAAACATAGAAATAGGTATAGATAGATAGATAGATAGATAAACGTCTTTATTCTGGGCGAAATTGAGACCTTCAGGTCCCCTCTTCCATTTAACCCATAAAGGTATAAGGAAAGGGGATAGGAAAACACATAAAAGGTGAACACAGGACATGTGGGGAAGGCGGTTTTTGAGCAGATCACGAAAGTAAAAATATTTCCTTATCCGGAATTTGAACCACGGGCCTTCCACTTGCCGGGCGGATGCTCTACCACCTAAGCTAATAAGGAAACCTGATTTACATTGAGATCTGCGATCTTATAAAGCGCCAAAGTGCTCCGATACATATTGCCCGAAGGATGGCGTTATGGAGCTGTTTCACCCATCAAAGGAGAAATAGACCGGACACAAGAAGGGGAAAGGATAGTAGAAAAGCATTCATACGATCTTATAAAGGATAGGAACGGTGCGTTTCATGGCACGCATAGCCAGAAGAAGAGACGAGCCACATTGGCCAAACACATATTCAAACTTGAAAATCCTGCCAGACGGCGCACAAATATTCATTCCAACATAGAAATAGGTATAAGGGAAGGGGATAGGAAAACACAAAAAAGGTGAACACAGGACATGTGGGGAAGGCGGTTTTTGAAAACTTAAATCATCTAAAGTGTGAGTGTCCTTTTACGTGTTATCTGTTTTATTCTGTGTTCTATTGTGGCGTCCGAAAGTTATATTGCTCTCATGAGTACTTCCGCATCATCGATATATATATATATATATATATATATATATATATATATATATATATATATATATATATATATATATATATATATATATTATTTTCACACATATATCCTGTGTTGATCTTTTACGTGTTTTCCTATCCCCTTTCCTTTTTCCTAATTCTATGTGTGAAAATAATATTTGTTCGCCGTATGGCGGGATTTTCGTGTTTGAATAATCAAAGAAAAGAATTTAATCCAATAAGATCAGTGGACTGATAAAGAATAAACGCGATCGTGGAGATAAATACATGGTAAAAAGATTTTCCTAATAATTTATTTTTATAAATACCATTGAAAAGAAGGATATATAAATCGAACATTAAAAAAAATGAAAAGAATTAGAAAATATGACAAAAAAAATCAGAAGATTAATTATGTAAAAAAGATAATATGGACAAAATGAAATAAGAAAAGACAGCAAATTGTAAAACATATCCAAGCAAGGGAGTACCAGAGATGAGCGAAAAATTAGTAAACGAAATAAGAAAATATAAAATCAAAGAGAACTCTTTACAGAAGAATAGCAACAAATTCGCAATGGGAACGCGTAAATTCAAATGATTAAAGAGGAATATCAATATTTTTAGTTGTTATAAAACAACTAAACATTCTATTAAATTTGTACAAAATTAATGATTTTAAAGTATATCACAAAAAATTTGATGAAACCTTTAGGGTGTTTGTTGAAAAATTAGGAATATTCCGAAAAATTTACTGAAAAAATTAAATGGACAGATAAAATGTTACTAAACGCTTAAGTCAGAGGGGAAAGAGACAAAGGCTTGTATGATGGAATTTGGGAGAGAAGCACTGGGGGTACTCGCTCTCTTATGGCAAATTAAGAGAAGAGAAATTTTCACCTAGAAGGGGAAGAAGTACAGTGCTAAGCAATTTGGTTTCATCAGTTGATATCCTCAGAGTGGTCTTAGTGGCATTAGAAAAGTATCAGAAGCACCCCGCAGGTTTCAAATGATACTTATATGCACTAATTACATGTTGCGACTGTTATAGTCTACTGACATGATAGGGGTACAAGACCCGGAGGAGGAGTTTTCGTGGCTGTGAAAAGTAATCTTGAAAGCAGACAACTTGCATTTGAAAATAATAACATAGAAAGTGTTTGGTGCACCATACTGCGATCCAATCAACCCAACATTAATTTATGCTCTTTCTATAGACCCCCAGACTCAGATTTTCATACACTTAATACCCTCAAAAGATAAATAAATAAATTCACAAGCAAAAATAATAAATGCATCAATACAATTGTGGTTACTTTAACCTCCCTGCTATAAACTTGGACAGCAATAGCGTTAAATATCGGGCCCGAGATCGCGAATCTTGCAATTTCTTACTAAAATTGGTTCAAAGAAACTCGCTCCATCAAGCAGTACGCACTCCCACCCGTGGAAAGAACATATTGGACTTATTTCTTACGAACTCACCGGAACGCATTAATAGTGTATCAACCGACGAGGGTATGAGTGACCATAAATCAGTTATTATCAACTTGAACGTAGAAATAAAAAAGAATGTTAAGCCAAAAAGGAAAATTTATAATTATCACAAAGCAGATTTTGAAACTTTTGCCAGCCATTTAAACTCTTCACTACACCATTTCAAAACGCGCTTAAGTCTTGCCACCGTGGAAGAAACTTGGACACAGTTTGTCCAAATTATGCAAAAAGGAATAACAGATTTCATCCCTGTAAAATACGTTAAAGCAAATCGCCACCCCAGGTGGTACAACAAAGGCGTTAAAAAAGCCCCTCGAAAACAGAGAATGTAACACTCTAGGGTAAAGAAAGCAGGTCTGAACTCATCACCCTTGGACAATAAACAGCTTTTGGACAAGTAAAGATCCTCTAAAATTGAACCTTAAACACAATTACGTAGCGCTTTGCAAGACTTTAAACGTAAAGTACTCTGCGAGTATTTGAACACTGACCCGAAAGCTTTCTGGTCATATGTTAGGGAAGTAAATGGGGGTCAACAAACCGTGGCTTGCTTAAGGGACTGCAACAATATCATTCATACTGACAGTGAGGGTAAAGCCAACATTCTAAACGATTTTTTCTACAGCGTCTTCACGAACGATGTAGCCACCACGTATCCCCAAGAAACAATATGTACTGAACCCATGGCAAAAATAACAGCGGACGAGCAAGGAATTGCCAAATTGCTCAAAGACATTAAACCAAACAAATCCCCGGGTCCCGAAAACATACCAGCTAGGGTGCTAAAACACTTAGCTCCTAACATCGCCCCGTTTCTCGAATTTATATTTAACAAATCACTCACTGAGTGCAAAGTCCCTAAGAATTGGAAAACCGCGCAAATAACGCCTATTTTTAAAAGTGGTGACAGGGAGGACCCCAGCAATTACAGACCCATTTCTCTCACTTCTATATATTGCAAAATTTTATAGCACATAATTGTCAGTTCCATAATGAGACATCTTGATAACATTAACTTTTTAAGTGACAATCAACACGGATTCAGAAAAACCTGCTCATGCGAGACCCAATTAGGATTGTTCACACATGACTTAATTTTATCGGGTGAAAGTGGTAGGCAAGTGGATGCGATCTTTTTAGACTTTCAAAAGGCCTTTGATAAGGTTCCGCATGGTAAACTCATCCATAAATTAAAGGGCGCAGGTATACACAAGGGGGCAATAAATTGGGTTGAAGACTTCCTTTCAGAGCGGGCACAGAGGGTAGTCCTTGACGACGCTAGTTCTACCAGCGCACGAGTAACCTCGGGGGTTCCTCAGGGAAGTGTTATCGGACCGTTATTATTCTTGATTTTTGTTAACGATCTGAACCGCGAAGTAAAAAATAAGATAAGGATGTTCGCGAATGACACGGTGATTTATCGGGAGATATCTGGGGATGATAATCGTTTACTCGTATTTCTAGCACGTGATTTAAATAGCATTAATGAATGGTGTTCAAAATGGGGATTGCCTTTAAATCTTAATAAATGTTCGGTGGTAATTTTTTTTAAAAGATCCACGGGATTAGTTTACAAATTAGCTGGAGTTGACCTTGAAGTAGTTGATACGGTGAAATACCTAGGTGTTACATTCACTAAAGACAACTTGGGGGACCCATATACGTAAAGTCTGCGGGCAAGCATATAAAAAATTAGGATTTATTAGATGCATTGTTGGCAGAAGTGACTCCAAGGTCAAGGAACGTTGTTATCACGCTCTTGTAAGGCCCCATTTAGAATATGCATGTAGCGTATGGGATCCGTGTGAAAAAGGCCTCGGGATTCGGGAAATTGAGAAGGTCCAACGCCGGGCAGCTCGTTTCGTGGAAAACTGTTACGATAAAACGAAAAGCGTCACTGAAATGCTTATGGAGTTGGGATGGGAATCATTGGAAGAAAGACGACTCAATGTTAGGTTAAACTAACTAAATAAATTCAGATCCGCATATTTCAGCACCGAGGTCTCGAAAATTATTCACGCTCCAACATACATTGGTCGCTTGGATCATGGGTACAAAATTCGGGGGACCAGCAGACTCAAGGACTCCTTCTTCCCACGGACAATACGGGTTAACAACTGTAGGGTCACACTCGGAGATAACAAAAATGCCACTTGCCACCCTCGGCGTCTAGGTAACAATTAGTTAAACTCAATTGCATGCACTTTCACTAACCTCCTGTGTTGTTTGTCAAAACTCTTCCCGCATGCCATTAAGTAATGTATTGCTGTTTACAGTATTGTTTTCTCTTCTTTTGCTACCCTAAATTTCCACTTCCATCCCTCGTCCCTCTCCGTGGTTGTGCCCTCCTCCCACCTGCAGCGTTGGGCCAAATTCCTCGTCTTGAGTAGGAGAGATTTTTATGCGGAACGTTCTTGTGGTGGTGGTAATTCGCCTGGCTACTTGCTAGAAACTGGCTTGCACGTTCGTGATTAATTTCTTGCTTAATTCTGGGGTAAAATTATTTGTTTTAGTTAAGCGTATGTACTTGCATGCTTGTGGAGTGAAGGGAGGTAGATGTGTGGTTGCATGCGCGTCGAATCATGGGATGTTTCTATGAATGTGTGCACTGCTGTGGATTGGGGTTTGCATGTGTGTGTTGGTATTGAATGCGGTATTTCTTTTTTCCTTTTTTGGGTTGGGACCTAACACCCCCCGCCACACGCCCTTGCGGCGGCTTGCGGGGTATTATGTAGATGTAGATGTATAGGAGAACTTTCAAATTGGTCCGCAGTCCGTAGACAGGTGACCCGTAGACGCATCGAATCAGCACGAGTCGGGGAGTGTATCCTCGTGGAAAGGCGAGGAATATAGTATGCGTGCGGAGACATCGAAAGAATCCTCGCCATGAACTCTTGGATTTCTCTCTCCCTACGAAGTTCTTCCTCGCTTTTGGGTTAGCCGCCCTGCGAAAAATGACCATGGCGCTTACGCGGGTGACACCGGCAGGGAGGGTCGACTATCCACAGGCGTGCCTCGCTTCCTTCCGAAGCCTTTTGGGCTCAAGGGGAGGTGATCGCGGGGGAGGTGGTGAAAGGACTCGAGCGAAGGAGCGATTAGAATATTTTGAGCGGTTGGATGGAGGAGAGGAAGCTGACTCAGGAATTAGGGTCCGGAGGGGATTGATGATGGCCTCAAAGAGGTGGAGGAGCATCTGGTCCCTCCGTTAAATGATTAATTAGACCGAGTGGTAAAAAGAATCCTCTCCTCTCGTTTTGTCGGATTGGAAAATGATTCCGTGTAAAAACAAATACGGACGGGAAAAATTGCGTCGATGGGAGATTTATCGCCGTTGGTGGTGGGGGGAGGGTTAGGGAGATAGGGCAGGACGCTGCACCGAGCGACACATCGGGAAGCAATTTCGAAGGCGGGAGGAGGGTTGTGGCGTGGCCGCTGTTGTCCTCGGCGTCTGCCTGCCTCCTTTTCCGTGCGCGCGCAATCCATTAAGCGGGCGGCCATCAGAGGACGGAAGCATTGGAATAAGTGCTCGCGACCCCGCGTGATTGATGCGATTCTTTTGACAAAAAGAAACACAGAAAGAATACAGTTCCCAATCAAAGAGGTCGAATCAATCATTCCCAAGGACTTACTAGCTTTTCCAGCTTTACAGTCAGAATTGATTGTGGAGCAAGAATTTATGAATAACAGATATCGTGAAATTTTAATTCGACTTAAATGAACGAGGACGATGGTAATGCATGGAAATTTATAACCCTTCCCGATTTTCCGATAATCGGGAAAGTAGACGCAAAAGTATTCCTTCCCCTCATTCCACGCAATCGAAAAACTTGGAATATTCCCCGTTACATCTTTACCTCGTCTCGTCCCATCGGTGGAACTTCGACCTCATAAATATTTAGGTTAAGTAGTAAGGAGTAAGTTAGTTAGGAGTTACTTAAATAAGAACTTATCAGGACGACAGAAGATACGCGGCGAGTTGTCCTTATCGGAAAAGTCAATTCGGCGTCGAATGGGCCCTGGGTACATCCTCCGGGTGAAATGGGGCGAGTGAATACCACAGCGAGTGGTTCCCGTGTGGGCCCGAGGGCAGCATGGGCATAACGGAGCAGTCACGGTAACCTTACAGACGAGGTCCCTCAGGAAAACCGAAGGCGATGAGAAAGTTGGCGTGACCTCATGGGCAGGGATTTGAGTTTGGATCGGGAAGTTGGGAATCGTGTTCATCAGGGGCAGCTGGTCTTGCCGTGGAAAGCCACACGGGTGAGATGGCGCTCGGGGGACACCCGTTGCCTTTGGTGGGCAACGAATGCGAAGTAGAAGAACGACTCATCCACTAATTTCACTCCTCAGCGTCATCTCTCCATGAAATTAAATCTGCACCCCTATTTCATTGCCGTCATTTATTAATACTTTGTGCAGAACATAAGTTTATGATAATTAATATTATTAGTATTCTATCGGATAAAGTTGGTTTCAAATGAGCAAACCAACGATAATGGTACAAATTAATATTTACTTGCCTCTCCTAAAAGCATTACAACCTAACCTTAGAAACTACAGAGAAGCCCAGATATTCAGTTCCCTATGATTAGGGGTTAGGTGAAAGAAAGGTTCATCTAGTGTCGTACTCACCCCATATTTTTAAAATTATATTTTATATATTCTCCTTCCTCATTTGCCCAGCGTCCTCCTCTCTGTCACAGGTTTCACAATCCAATTTCCAAACAAAATGCTAAGCGGTTATCTTTCCTGCCTTTTTTGGATTTCTCTCAGCAACTCCCCCACCATGTCTTGTCACCCTATTTTTTCCGTTTACTTCAAGTTCAAGTTTTCCATTCTACGAACATTCCCCTGAAATTTCTTCCTCGTATTCCCGGTAGCGTTCCTACACTCAAGTTCCTGTATCGTCCTCTAAGTTTGGGAAGTTTTGGAAACAAATCCAAGTTAATTAATAGCGAATAGAATCAGCATCCACTCCTGGGAACCTGTAATAATTGATCACCCTGTTTTATAATCTGTGCATATTGGTACAGCACTACTTGATATCTCCCTAAATAGCACGGCAATTTCCACGCCAGGCGTCTTTTGAGCCGTTGAAACCAAGTGTGCTTCAAGAGTAACACATGTTTCCAACGATCCCTTGTCCCCTGCGATCATTTCTTATTCCAAAAGAGTGGTCCACTACCTCAAAAATATCCTTCGCCTACCATTGCGTGGCAATCCGTTAAAATTATAGTTGTTTACCACCAGGAACGTCCGCACTCATGTCCTCTACTTCCCTCAAATAATTGCTCAGTGGCATGTACCCCTGATCTATGACCAAAGTCGTTGAACGAGCGTACCTTTTCATTAATTAAAAATTGGCGATTTTCCACAAAAATAAATTTTTATTAATACGACTGGTTTCAATGTAACTACATCATCTTCTGGTAACAATCATTTCTCATTGTCTACTATGAATGCTGAAAAGCAAGTGAGGGGAGGGTAGTGGAAAATGGGGGAAAGAGGGAGGGGAGGTGGACCGTGGGCAACGTGGATGACAATGAGAGGGAAGAAAAGGTGCGGGGGAGGAGAAAGGGGTGGGGGAAAATTAAAACGGTCCGGAAAAACCTCGTAGCTGGCTGGAAGGGTTGTCTCGTTGAGGGTGGACCCTTGGTGCGGCGCCAAGCTCCTAGGACCGTGGAGAAAGGGGATGAGACCGGGGTTTTTTCCCTCATTGACCGTGCGCAGATATCCATTCACAAAGAAGTGTGTGAAATGGAGCAAAGATTGGGATCACTGTCAATATGGTTCCAAGGGGGGCGGGTTGGGGGGAAGGAAAGCCCTAGCGAGGGTTTAGGAAGGAGTGGAGTAGGGATTTCACTTGTAAATGTCGGCGAGAGAGTGGGGGGGCTGGGGTGGGAGGAAGGAAGGGGGAAGAACGGGGTGGGGACACAAAAGTAGAATTGGTAAGACCTGTGATGAAACCTTTACTATGTTCACTGATGCGAGTCGAAAAACTCCTGCCTGTCTGGCCAATGTACGTAGCTCCACACTCACACTGAATTTCGTATACACCACTTTGGTTGTTGCAATGTATGGGGTCTTTATTTGAGCATAAGGCTTTGAACAGATTATTAGGGGTATAAAATGAAATGCGGAAATGATCTTTGGGAAACCTGTTGGCGATTTTATATGACACGGAGTTATGGAATGGGAGTTTGCACCAATTGCGCTCTGAAGCAGTGGTGACTGCGAGGGAAAGGTTTAACTTCAGCGTCTGTTTCTTAAGTTTTTTCTTTAATAAATTATTTATTAATTTGACCTGGCAACCGTTTTCAAAAGCTATTTGTTTTATGGTTTTGACCTCTCGTTCGAAGTTGGATTTGGTCAAGGGGATACTGATAAGTTTGTGGATCATGGAATTGAAGCTGGCTAGTTTGTGGGTGATGGGGTTTCCGCCAATCAACGCCAATGTGGACCAATATCTCGTTCAAGAATAATGTTCACTTCTCAAAATTTGCGTACACCAAAATTATTTTTTATTCTGCAGCAACTACTATGACAAAAGGACGGGCTGGCGATGGGGTCAGTTCTTTCCCCGCTCCTCACCGAAATTTTCATGGACAATTTGGAGGACCAGATCCTAAGTGGAAACAAATTCAACAACAATATTTTATATTGGTATACATATGTGGATGACATCTTATGCCGTTGGACATG
Organism: Hetaerina titia; assembly: GCA_037158775.1. Taxonomy (NCBI): domain Eukaryota; kingdom Metazoa; phylum Arthropoda; class Insecta; order Odonata; family Calopterygidae; genus Hetaerina; species Hetaerina titia. Next base: position 148,775,710 of record CM073768.1, read on the forward strand.
CAGTGATAGACAGCTAGGCATTTTCTTAAAATTCATCAACTCCTTTCATCCATCCATAATTTTCACCATGGAATCGGGAGTGGGCAATAAAATCAATTTCCAGGATTTAGCTATCGACATTATAGAAAACACTCGTACTTTTGCAATATACAGAAAACCCACTTACACCGATCAAGTGATACCGTCAGACTCCTGCCACCCCATGTTAATCAACGTTCCTGAGGGACATTTCCGTCGAAATGTTTTAGGGTGCCTTCCAGGCGCGGCAAGAACGTTTTTGCTAGTGTATTGTCGCAGTGGGAGAGTATTTTGAAGAGTATTATAAGTACGAACAATGAATCTATTGTTCCCAGAGAATGCGCATTACTTTTGTAGCGGTCACCTCCTTTGCTTCCTCGGTGCGGACTTTCCGTCTCTACGATGGTGAACGGCGTGGATTCTTCGCTGACCGCGCTCTCGGTGAGTGAATCATAGGGAAATCAACGATAAGACAAGTAGAGGAGTTCTGCTACCTTGGGAGTACAATTAAAAGAGACAACAGAGCCCCCTCTGCAGTGAAAAGAGCGTTAACCTTGGCGAAGAAGACATATGGAAATAAAAATAATAATTTAGGAAACACACACGTGAAATTGGAAATTAGATTATAAATACTTTGCAAGCACGTTTATTTGGAGTACATTCGTGCACGGATATGAAACTTGGACATTGGTAAAGAGGGAAAAGGCTCGGTTAGACGAAATGAAAATTTGGACTTGCAGAAGGATAACAAGAACAAGATGGGCGGACAAGAAAGACAACATGGAAGTATTGAGAGAAATTAAAGAGGAAATGGAATTTAATAAAAGAGACGGAGAAAGGGAAAATTATTTTTTTTGGAAATTCGACTTTCTGAAAAATATTATGAAGGAAAAAATAATAGGAAAAAGAGGATGAGGAAGGCCAAGAAAGTACTATTGGAGAGGAACATTCAATAAACTTACAAGAACGGCAATGGAGAGAGACCAATGGCTTCAATGACAAGGCTTCGCCTTTAGAAGATGATGATATTCAATAATGATATTTAAAACACAACATTAAAACCTAGCTTCAATCTCGCGTATTTCCTTCATATTCTCAATCGGTCTGCTCCTGGTAGGATCACCCTGGGCAGAAAGATCGAAAGGTTGGAGCCGGACGAAAGATAGTTAGCGCAGCGCCTGTTACTAAAGGAGGCGGCTGCGAAAGAATCTGACTCCAGTGGGCGGCCATTGAGGGATGGTGTCACGCTAAATGCAATAAAATGAAAATCAACTCGAAAGCATTAATTATCAATTATTATCCCCGGTATTGAATGATTGGCACTGTACAAGGCAATTGGACGTTTTCCACGGTCTCCCAATGCTTTCCTTTCAGCTCTCTTTTCAGTCGGAGAAACAAAAAAAGTCGCGCGGATGCATGTCGGGACTCCGGGTGCTTCGGGCCAGGAAATTAGTAACGATGAAGGACGTGTGGCGGGCGGCATTGCCATGGTGGCTTGTTCCTTGACCGTGTCTTTGATATCAGCCCTCACGTGTGCGACCAATGGTTTTAATGTCTCGAGTACCTCCCAGTAAAAGGCTAAGTTGACAGTTTCTCCTTGTGGTACACACTCATAATGGACGATTTCTCGGACGTTTAAGTGTATGATTTACTACTACCTTGTCTGACCATGAACACGCATTGACCCAATTAATACCACGGAACCAGTAAAAAGATTTGCTTACCATTCGGCGGGAGAGGAATGGGATAGAATTTGAAATGTATAGACGTAAAGGTCTTTAAAACTTTAAAAACGTTAACGCAAATTGGTAGATTTTCATGAAAACATAAGAGCAATGTCACGGACGACTTCATAACATGAGATATGTGAGGAACAGAGTATCTTGCGTAACACCAAGTAGAAAAGGACGAACGGAATAGACAAACAGAGAGCAGATTAAGCGAAATCGTTTAAAAGGAGAGAGTAACCTTTCACTATTAAACCAGGAATTTCCGCGCAGTACAGGAAGCGGCGTGAGAGGGGCGTTTGTTTGGGGTTTTGAATAAGAGGTGGCGAACTCTTTGAGGGACACACGGAGGTATACATTCGCTTGCTAGCCCCGCTCGGGGCGGGGAGGGGCAGAAGAAGCGACGGGTCCTTGTTTCCTGGGAGCACGATAAAATATTCCCTCGAGAATAACTCCTCTTACGAAAAGTTATGCGACAGAGAGTTTAATAATAGTGTTTGATGGGTGCAAATAAATCGGTCGAGCCTCCCTCTTTCCACCAATCGCATGAAAGGAAAGAGTTCGCCTCGTACACCCGATCGACTGAACGAAGGCGACGAGGAGAAAGGCGGAGGAAGGAAGGGCGACTCTTGGAAGGGAATCCACTCGGCGGAACAGTTTCATTATCGAGTCCAGAGTTTTTGGAAGTCATTACGTTTCTTGATGACTACTTAATTACTTTAGTTCAGCAAATTTTTCTTTTTATCAGATATCTTTTCCAAAACTTTGCCATTACTTGGAACCGATTTGCGTGGGGCCGGAGGTCAAAGGTTGAAAGAAGAGCGTTCCGAGTGGGGGCGTCGCTCGCACCTGGGGCGAAGCGAGGGGCGCGGCCAGTGAGCATCTCCACAGGGGAGGGGGTGCACATTCCTGCTCCCCTTACTTCGCCACATCGTTCTTACGAGACATAATTTCATATTCCGCTTACAATTTTCATTGTAATAAAGAATACACCGCACAAATTTTCAAAAATATGGAGGGGAAGAGAGCCAGCGAGGAGTGGCAATAATATTGAATAAAAGGTTGGAGAAACTGTAGTAAAGATAGATGAAGCGTAAGTAGTAAAGCGATCAAGCACAAGATGTGTCCTCGTCCATTTCTTCTTTGGTGGGTGAAACAGCTCCCGAACGCCATCCCCTGGCCAAAGAATCGGAGCATTTGGTTACATACACCCCCTCCAGATTTTAGTTTACGAGGAAATATTTTTGCGGTTATGATCTGCTAAACTCCGACTTTCCCCGCCTTCTTGTGTTCTTCCTTTATGTGTCCATATCCCTTTTCCTTATAACTTCATCCTTGCATATGATAATGTGTCCACCGTTTGTTGGGTTTCCGTGTTTGAATGTTTACATGCACACAGACACGCAAACAAGGATTATTCAATTCGAAAAGAGATAAATTCTCTGTTTAAAACTATTCAATAAATCTGTACCATTTTTAAGGTATGTTAGTTGGTAACCTTAGAATGATTCATGAAGGATTCTCGGGTCTCCCACTGGGTCAGGGGTTTCATGTTGACCGACGTTTCGATGCCCGACTTGTGCATCGTCTTTAGGGTTGATGGTTACCACTCCGCATTTGGCCGTCTTATATTGTTGAGAGATAACGGGTCAGGTGACTTGTGATTGGTCCGAGAAGGGGGAACCTCCTGATTGGTCGCCGGGTCGTGGTTTATTTCTCCCTTTTTTACCTTGTTAAGCACAGGTTTCCATGTATTACTGAGGGAATAGCCGGAATCCCTATTGAGATTATGTCCTGCCAATCTAATTTCAATAGGTTCTTTGACTATTTGGTCCCATTAACCACCGGCGCGGGCAAGTACCTTCGTCTCGTAGAAATTGATGGAGTGGTCCATCGCAATGCTGTGTTCCGCGTTGGCTGATTTTTCCAACTGCCCCAGTCGAAGGTTTCTTTTGTGTTCTTGTAGCCTGTTCTCGATGGTCTGCCACGTCTCTCTAATGTAGACATCTCCGCAGGCACACGGGACTTGGTATACTATATGCCTGGGGTCTTTAGGCCGATCGGGTCCTTGGCTCTGACAAGCAAATATATGACTTTTACTGATGGTTAGTGGATAGCCTCGATTTTGTGTCTCGACAGTATCCTAGATATTTTATCTAAGATCGATGCGACGTACGGTAAGCAGGCTCTTGCTATTGGTTTTTCTTTTACCTGCTTAATCGTGCGTGATAGCGGGTTGAAGGTCGTTTTCAGGGCCAAAGAGATTTCACGTCAGCTATACCCATTTTGGAGGAAGGTAGTTTTGTGATGTTTAATCTCCTCCGGCGAATTATTTTGGTCGGCGATGTCCCTGGCTCGTCGGAAGAGTGTGTTCAGCACTGCTCGCCTCTGGGTTGGGTGGCAGTGGCTCTTACCATTGAGGTACAGTCCGGTGTGCGTCGGCTTCCGATACACCCCATGTCCGAGTGTTCCATCACTCTTTCGATGAACCAGGATATCGAGGAACGGGAGTTTGTCGTCGATTTTCAATTTCATTGTAAAGGAAATATTGGGATGCTGGCGATTCATGTGCGCCAGGAATTCGTCAAGTGTATTCCTGCCATGTGGCAAAATCACGAAGGTGTCGGCGACATAGTTGGAAAAATCAGCCATCACGGAGCACATCATCGTGATGGACCACTCCATCAATTTTAACGAGACGAAGGTACTTGCTCCTGGTACTGGGTTACTGAATTCGAAAATGACTTCAGATCAAAAAACAAGTCTGATTTACTATTTATTGTAGAAAAGAACCCATGTAGATTTCTGTTATTGAAAGATAATCTTCCAAAATCAGGTTATGTTGCCTGATTAAAAGGTTTTGTATGCAAACCGACAATTCTTGATTAATGTAAAAGTTCAGACATGTTACCGTTGATTATCTCTCTTTTTTAACCACTTTCATTGTGATAGAAATATATTTGGCGAATGTGGGATGGCGGTGGAGAAAATTGAAAGCACTAAAATAATGACCAGTAGATTTTCTTCAGAGATAAACTATTACATTATATTACACCTATTGCATTTACTATGATACAATTTATATTGTTAATGGACATAAGCAACTTGAATACTTACCTACAACTCATTGCAGTTGCTTTTTTTGATTATGCAAAAGAATTCATTTCATTGGTCATTCATTTCGCCTTCTATAGTGTCCTGGTTTTCGATTTTGCTTATATAATGATTGGAATAATAGAATATTTTCTTTTCGATGGCTATAAACGGGTGCATTTTTTCATTTATATTCTCTAATGATTCTTAAAAAAAGCTTCAGTCTGTTAAAAGTCAAAGTGATGTAAAAGTTACTTCGGGCGGTTGTGGAGTATACGGAACTCACCCATATCTCGTTCAAGCAAGAAGCGATTTTTTCTTCGGTTGCGTGTTCAGTCTTCTTTTTAACTTTCAGAGAAAATTTCCGAATGAAATTGTGAACGGTTTACTACACTTTACACAAAGTTATGAAACTATTTCCGTTTAGAAGATGACGAAATATCCGAGAAAGATTCGCGGTCAGAGACGGCGAAACATTCTGAGCATCCTTTTGTGGTAATATAGTGCTCATTATCGCGAGTTCACTTGCAGATAGATTGCGACGAGGGTAGAGTTGATAGAAATAGGATGGAAGAACTTGCGAGGACGTGATAGAGAGCGAAGGATGGAAGAGAGTTAGGGATGGAAACTATAGGAGAGAGAGAAAACTGGAATGAAGCATGGGGAGTGGAAGGGGAGGGGATTCTGGAGTGGGATTGAATGAGATATTGGCCAAGATGTCGAGAGGGGAGGGAATGGAAATATGAGTAGATGACTGATATGGGGAATGAAATATCGCAGTTTGGCTAATCTGGACAAATTGGGCAGGAGTTGATACATTTTAATGCACACTGGGAGCGGAGTAAGTTTAAGTACTTGAGCGTGTAACGGGAGAGGGCAGTGTGACAGGAGAGGTGTTGCGCTACGAAAAACAAAATACGATGGAGGCGCGGAGGCACATTGTGGATTAGTGGACCCGGCCTCCGACTAATGCGCTTACCCGCCCCTGACTGCCCTCACGAGTTCGACAGATGCGTAACGCGAAATCCAGTGACAGAACACGATCCTGTATACCCTCACCGCGCACCTTGCCATCAGTAAAAAGGGGACCCAGGATTACCAATGGCGAGAGAATAAACAGATTTGGCAGAAAATAAATCAAATAAATGCCTTCGAATTGCGTATGACACCAAAACAAATTATAGACGGCGAAAGGTCGGCTCGGAAAAGGAAATTATAGGGCCCTCACCCGAAAAAAAAATCCCCATTTTAAAAGTCAGCCATCGGAATAAAATAACCCTTCACCGAGATGTAAGACCGCCAATTGGTTGAAATATCCAGAAATATGCTTCACAAATAGGGAACCTTTTCCATGTCTCCATTGATTTACTGCACGGATTCCATTCAATATTATATATACTCTTATTACATGAATAATTTAAATGACTCAACAACAAAGAATAACATATTCTCTGCAGCATATCAGAAGTTAAGAAAGTTTACAAACGATTTAACAAAAGAAAAATAATTTCGAGAAAATATTATATACGTATATTATTATAAGGTAATCTACCGGTTAAAGTAGGTTTTTGGATGGACTCAACTGCCAAATAAAAATTTGTGACTCGAAACAAAATAAAAACCTGAAACCTACTCCACATCAGGTCCCTCCTCATCTCTGTGGACTTCTTTCCTCCCTTCATCCATATATATATTTTTTTATTAGGTAATCTACCGGTTAAGGTAGGTTTTTGGATGGACACAACTATCAAATAAACATTTTGTGACTCCCCACCTAGTTCTCTTCTTTCTAACTTCATTCCTCCCTTAATCCCGTCCAACATCCCTATCCTGTTCCTGCCCTTCCCTCGTTTGCCCAATATTCTCCCCTCTATTACCTTCTTCAACATTCCACTACCGCTCATTACGCCTTTCATCCATTTTCCTGCCTCCATAGGATTTCTCCCAACCAACCCCTCTCCTCGCCCACCATCCCTAGTACTTCTTCATTTGTTTCCCTTTCGGTACATTTCACCTTCTCCATTCTTTTCCACACCCACATTTCGAAAACCTCGTATCTCTGTCCATCCTCCTGCTTCATCGACCACGTTTCCGCGCAGTACATAGCTACCCTTATCAAAGTTTTTACGAGTGCTTTCTTAACTTCCCTACTCAACGTCTCTATCATCAACTCCATCCTTCTTATGAAAGCTTCCTTGCCTAGCGCAATTCTTCTCCTGACGTCCCTACTACTTTGACCGTGTTGGTCCACACACTTCCGATATACGTAAACTGTTCTACCTGCTCTATTTTTCCCCTCGTATTTTACTGTTTAGCTTAGCCTTTTTCTTTCTGAAAAATTGAATAACCTTTGTCTTATTAATATTGATTCTCATCCCATATATCTTGCACTAAAACTCAAATTCACTCAGAAATTCTTCACACCTCTTGACCAAATGACAAAAAAAGTTTTTCCATCAGCGAACCTGACTGATTGTACGAATCTGCCTCCAACTTTCACTCCGACATCCCGCTCTCCTCATACATCTTTAGTCATTTCCTCCACATATACGTTGAACAGCACCGGTGACTATTGGCAACCCTGCCTTACACCTCTTCCTAACACTGCCCATCAGGACTCTCCGTTCCCCACTCACACCTGAACAATCTGAGACATGTACAGGTTGCAGATCAGTCTCCTGTCCCTCCAATCCATTCCTATTTTCTGCAATACACACATTAATTTTTCCCAATTCACTCTATCAAACGGTTTTTCGAAATCTACAAAACAGGCAAAAACGTCCTAGTTATATTCTATATTCCTCTCAATTAGTGATCTCATTCCTGCAATGGCATCACGCGTACCTCTTCCCTTCATAAACCCAAACTGGTCATCCCCTAATTAATCATTTGCCTTACTCTCTATCCATTTGTGGATGATCCTGAGAATAAATTTAGCTGCGTGGGATATCAAACTTATTGTTCTGTAATCCTCACATGACGTAGCCTTTGCCTTTTTTGGAATGGGAACTAACACCGATCTCACAAAATCTTCCGGCCAGATTCCTTCTTCATAGATACTACGAATCAGTCAATATATGGCCTCCTTCCCGCATTTTCCTAAACATTTTAACAGTTCTACAGTTATGTTGTCCACCCCCACGGCCTAATTTTCTTTCATCTCCTTTAATGTCCTTTCTATTTCATCGTCTAGTATGCCTGGACCTAAGCTATCTTCTTCTAAGTCATGTTCCTTTTCTATGTCTAACCTTGTCGGCCTTAGCTCTTTACCATACAGTGTTTCTATATATTCCTTCCATCTCTCTTGGATTTTTCCTGGTTCAACTATTATCTTACCCCACTTATCTTTAACTGTTAGCACAGATCTTGCCTTCTTACTTCCCGATAATAACTTAACCTTGCTGTATAGAGCACCAATTTCACACTTCTGTAAACTTTCCATATCCTTGCATTGCGTTTTCCACCATTCTTCTTTGGCTTTATTTTTGGCCCTTCTCAATTTATCATTTAACTCTTTGTACTTCATTTTGCCAAACTCTGTGTTTACATTCTTCCATCTTCTTCTCTCATCTATATTTGCAATCATATCATCCGTGACCCATGGTTTCCTTATTCTTTTCCCGTTAATGGTTACTATACGGTCTTTTGCTGCTTCCGATATCCTTTGCTTGATACATTCCCATTTTTCTTTGATTGTACTCAGTTCTTTACCGTCATCCATTATTTTCTCTACAGCCTGCTGATCCTCTTTCCTCGTTAATCTATTTAATGCTTCTACGTTCCATTTCCTAACCCGCCGCCCTTGCCTTATCTTCTTGAAACGGACGTTATATTTCATTACAACCAAATTATGGTCTGAGTCGGCATCCGCTCCTGGGAATCTGTGCGAATTTATCACACTGTTCCTAAACCTGTGCCTAAACATAATATAATCTAACTGATACTTTTTTGAGTCACCTGCCATTTTCCATATATAGCTACGCCTTTTTTGGTGTCTAAACCATGTGTTAGTGATGACTAACCCCTGTCTCTTGCAGAATTCAATTGCTTTCTCCCCGCGTTCATTCTTTGTGCCTAACCCATAGTCCCCCACCTCACCACCATCTCTTCCCTCGCCTACCGTCGCATTCCAATCCCCCATCACTATCAAATGTTTCCCTGCAGGAACACACGTGATGATATCTTCTAACTCATCGTACATCCTATCGACTTCTTCCTCCTTGTGATTGCTCGGTGGCATGTATACCTGAACAATGACCAAGTTCTTCGGCTCTGCTTTAATTTCTACGAGTAAAATTCTGTTGCTTGCTCTATGTTCACTACGCTTCTTCCTACCCCTTTATTTAAAATTACAGCAACCCCTCGTTGGCTCTCGTTCCCGCCGCTGTATATCACTCTATAATTGTCACTCCAGTAATCCCCGCTATCCTTCCATCTCACCTCGCAGAGACCTAAAACATCTACATTACCTCTTTCCATCTCTCGCTTAATATTTTCTAATTTTGCTGTCCTCAACCTTGTCCTGACGTTTCATGTTCCTATTCTAACTACTTTTTTCTTCTTCTGCGTCTGCTGTCCTGCTGCTGTTATTTCTTCCCTGCAAGGGTTTCGTGGGGTGACGACCTCGGAAGCCTTGCCTCTCCCGCTGCCGGGCACGACACACGGCCCCTCGGGCCGAGTCCGGCAGTTGCCAGGACTCCATTTTTGTTTTTCTTCCATCATTATTTTCTTGGGAATGATAATTGAGGTGGTTTCCCGTTGCCTTCCTTAATAGTGTTGTTTACGTGACACCAACACTTAATGGCCGCCCCACTTGGGTCAGACGCCTTTGCAGCCGCCTCACCGAGGAACAGACGCTGCCTGGACTATCTTTCGTCTGGCTCCTAACCTTCGACCTATCTGGCATGGGTGACCCTACCAGGAGCAATTGTTATTACTCCCGCCAGCACAGCTCTAGGGGTCATCGGAACGCACAAGCCCTTCCACCACAAGGTTGTAATCCATGGGAGGGGATGATATATATAGAAGATGATATAATAAGATGATATAATAAGCTGAATATATATATATATAAATACATATATATATTCAGCTTCATGAGGATACGAAGAGTCACCACAGATTACATAAACAAGGCCAAACGACAGCTTTATTGGCACCTCCTTGTACACATACCCGACTCATCGAAATCTTATCTTTTGTAAATACTTGAAATCATAATCCTATCTTGAAGACAAAAGCCCCCGTGAAGGCCTAACTGACGAAGACTACTCAACTCAAGACTTCTCAACGTTGCTGTCCAGCACACTCACGAAATCTACCATTTTCTCATTCTCAACTTTGTCTCCTCAGGTATAGACTCAAAATTTGAGTTTTATTACTGGGATTTTAATGTTTACGAGGATAGCACAGGGCTACACAAATTTTTTTTTGGTGCCGGGAATCTTTGTGTTGATTTTAACTATATTTGTAGAGCTGAATCCAAATATGAAATCCGTTTTTATTTAACAGCTCTACTTTTTTTTAGATATGACACATCTTACGATTAATTGTTTTAATATTTGATATATTCCGGAAAATAATTTTCAAAGTTAAATACATCTATTAGTATGCATGGGAATATATGGTAAAAGAAAATAGGAAAATATTACAGACTTTGTGAAACGTGCATACTTGGGATATTTTGGTGTTAAGCTTGGTGACCAAGATAAAACATGGGCACCGCATTTTGTGTGTAAAACATGTATTGTACATCTGCGGCAATGGAAAACAGGACAAAGGAAAAGTCTTAAATTTGGTGTGCCTATGGTATGGAGAGAACCTGTGAACCATATTGACGACTGTTATTTTTGCATAGTAAATATTTCGGAAATTAATCGAAAAAATCGCCACAAGTGGACATGTCCATATTTGCCTTCAGCTAGACGCCCGGTACCCAATTCAGAAGAAATACCGATCCCAATATTTCAGACGTTACCAGATATATCTAAGGAAGAATTTGAGTTATTTGAAAATATTTCTCATTCTATTGACGATAGTGGCAGTGACTACGAGGGGGCATCAATAATTCCTCAACTATTTAATCAAGATGAACTAAGCGATCTTGCTAGAGAACTGAACTTATCGAAGGAAGCATCCGAACTACTAGCATCAAGACTGCATGAAAAGAATTTACTGCAACCCGGTACAAAAATAAGTTTTTATCGCACAAGGGAAAAGGATATGCTACCCTTCTTTACTCAAGAAAAAAATCTTATACTTTGTTTAGACATTAAGGGTCTTTTGGAAAAAAATGGGACTGCTATCACAATATGATGCTAGTGATTGGCGTTTGTTTATTGATAGCTCGAAGCGTAGTTTAAAATGTGTTCTTCATCACACTGGTAACCGGTTTGGCACAATACCAATCGCTCATTCAACTAAAATGAAAGAAGAATACGATACAATAGCATTGGTCTTACAGAACATAAAATACCAGGAACATCGCTGGGTGATTTAAAAATGTGACTTGTGTGGATTTAAAAATGGTGAACTTTCTTCTTGGGCAGCAAAGTGGCTACAAAAATATCCTTGTTTCTTGTGCCTCTGGAATAGCAGGGGCAGACAAAACCACTGGATTAAGAAGGAGTGACCTAAGAGAGAAAACTTGGTTGTTGGGAAAGAAAGCATCATTGCTGAATCTTTACTTGAAAGAGAGAAAATCATCTTACCACCTCTACATATTAAACTAGGCCTAATGAAGCAATTTGTAAAGACTCTTGACAAGGATGGACTATGCTTCGGCTACTTAAGACTAAAGATGCCCCATATAAGTATTGAAATACTTAAAGCTGGTATTTTTGAGGGGCCACAAATCGGACAACTTACAAAGGATCCTGCTTTTGTCGAGTCAATGAATGAGATTGAAAAAATTAGTTGGATGTCATTTGTTGAGGTCATAAAAATTTCCTCGGAAATCGCAAAAGTGAAAATTATATTGACCTGGTAAACATTATGCTCAGTAACTTCAAATCATTTGGATGTAATATGAGCACAAAATTTCACTACCTACACAGCCACTTAGACAATTTTCTTGGAAATTTAGGAGACACAGGTGAAGAACAAGGTGAAAGATTTCACCAGGATATAAAAACAATGGAAGCTCGCTACCAAGGAAGATGGGATAACCATATGATGGCAGAACGAGACTGTTTTAACAAGAAAATCGCGCAAAAGAAGCTTCCGATGTGTTGAGTGATGTTTTTATGTATTTTTTTCTTTTCAATTTGTTTTATTACAGAAAAAAATTTTGATGGACTGAATGGTGGAGGCCTTAACTTTGTAGAAATCCATGTTTAACTTAAGAAAATTAATATTATGTTTGCTTTCTACAGAAATATTTCTGTAGAAAGCAAAGAAAAATATTTAATTTCTTAAATAAAAAAATTTAGTATTTGTGTTCAATTGTATTGTAAAATTCTGTTGTGTTTGTGGGTGATTTAACAGCCCTAGAAATAAATCAAGTCTTTATATGTAGTGGGTTTTATTATTAATATAATATTCCCATATCGTCATGTAGAAGATTTTTTTGCGTAAGTGACAACATATCTATATCTTGAAAACTATAGCTGATAGGAAAAAACTAGTGTCATAATTGGATTCAGCACCCCAATTGTTCTTTAAATCAGCATTAAAAGCTCCGGCACCAAAACCACTGTTGGCCTGTGTTATTAATATAATATTCCCATATTATCATGTAGAAGATATTTTTACGTAAGTAACAACATATCCATATCTTGAAAACTATAGCTGATAGGAAAAAATTAGTGTCCTAATTGGATTCAGCACCCCAATTGTTCTTTAAATCAGCATTAAAAGCTCCGGCACCAAAATCACTGTTGGCCTGTGTAAATGATACCTCTAAAGTAAAAAACTCTATTGCTACCAGTTATCTGTACATTTTGAGTCTTTGTGCTTTTTGTGTGCGTTTTACTAAGTATCTTGCTATGAGAACGCACAGTCATTACGTTCCGTAGCAATAGAAGTAGGAACACATAGCGTAATATACATAAATTTTTACATTACGATCTCATACCGCGTAAGCCGGTGCCGGTCGGGGTAGAGAAATAGCGGTTTAAAGCAAAGAAAATATTATCTTGTAAAAGAAAAGAGAATAGCGCTGTCATAGAAATCTGCGGAGGACGAATCAAATGGACTCACGCGGATGATTTTGCACGCTTGATTGTTCCGACTTGCAGTGGCATCGCGTATATCCAGCGGGAGCGATGGCCCTTGTCCATGGCCTCCGGAAAATTTTGTATCTGGGATTGGAATTTTATGCTGCCATGCAATTGAGTTTTTTCCCGTGGATTTCACGGTGCTATATCACAAATTTGCAGGATAACCGATGAAATGCCTTCACTGCAATTAATTTCTACATCTACTCAATACCCCGCAAGCCGCCGCAAGGGCGTGTGGCGGGGACTGTTAGGGCACCACCCGTAAATTAGGAATAAAAATACTGTATGCAGAAGCCACAAAATTTTAGTGCACAAACCATACATTTTAAGTACTTATGCAAGAACCCTTTCACCCCACACACATGCAAACCCACAAACTACCAACAAACATACACATGCACAATCTTTAAATTTTTAATTTTGTTCCGACTTGTTACTTAATTGTTTTTAATATTTCTAATGGGGCTTCGGTTCCTTACTATTATAATTTCTAATTGTTCTAGAGAAGAATGAGTATTTGAACCTATCTGTATTGGAATCTATCTCCCTTATTTTATCTTTGTGGTCTGATCTATATAAGTAGTGTGGGGCCATTATAATTCCTTTTCTTTCCTTGGAATTAATGTCCTAATTTCGGCTGAGATGTTAAGTACATTTGACCCGGGTAACGAGGGCGACAGTACTCACTCGCCACACGGAAATAATTTATTCAAATGTCCTATTTTTACTTGTTATGTTTATTTATTCATTACTGATCTCGGGACTGACATGCGTTATGTATATGATGGAGAAAATATTTGATTTTTCCGCTTACGCATAAGGGAGGATTTATTCTTCAAGCATGGAGGTGCCTTGTGTCAATACTCGAGTGAAAATGTCCTGGATTGCCTAGCTCTGAGACTGACATAAAAACAGAGAACACACAATAAAGAGATTTTTTTAGTCCCACGCAAACATCGTCAGTGGGGACCTCACAGAAAAGATTCTGCTCAGCTCTTCGACACATGCACGACCTCCTGCTTCCGACCACCAGCTTCATGAATGTTTACTTCTGCCACCGATTACCTAACTGCCGGCCTCTCGACGCAAAGCCAGACTCTAGTGTGCCTACTGAAGTGTTTATGCATGCAGTAAATCGAGGCAACAGCCGCGATTCGATTCCGTAATCCTTTTCACAAAATATTTGGGGAGTTGCAAAAGTCGTGTAGTTGGCCGAAATTCTCCGTACGGTTAGCTGCTGAAATACTTTGAAGTGAGAGTCCTCATTCTATAGTACTCATTTCAAAGTGCAAATTAAATTAGAGACCACTTACTGGACAATATTGTCGTTTTTGTTATTTTTTTATGTAAATTACACCTGAAACTGAAAATATTGATAAAAAGTATTATATATATATATATATATATATATATATATATATATATATATATATATTAAAACTTATACAGGTATATATATATATATATATATATATATATATATATATATATACCTGTATAAGTTTTAATGTTAGTCTATGTTATAAAAGCATTAGACAACACTACCACACTACAATGGAACAGGACACGAATATTAGGTACATAATTAAAATGCATAATGTAAAGAGGACATTATCACCTTCTTGAAATGTTAATTATTTGATAACCTATTACAAATCAGAGTAGTCGATTTAGAAGACATCCGAAACGGAGACAACGAAATTAATTGAAATTATTACCCTGTGTATTCGAAGTTTTTAATCGATGTTCGTCTGTGGTGCATGCAGAAATAGCTATCTCCAAAACATCAAGATTTTTATATCTCCTTTCATTTATTCTATTGAATTTATTTACCGTTTGACAATGTTGACATTTAAAAAATATACCATTAACTTTTTTTTTATGGATGAATATTTTTGAAAAATAATACTTTGATTGATGGAATATGGAAGAATGCAAGACATTGGTCAACTGCAACGATTATCACTATAATTAATGTACGACAACAAAAAATGTTTCCTATCTTTCAGCGAAATTTAAAATATGCTCGTATATAGATTTCCCATAGTGGAATTGTCTCCGGCCATTCACTCAATGGGATCTTGTGCTTCATGCAATTCATTTGCATGAAGCACAAGATAGGAATAATATACGTTCAGGAATACTTCAGGAATAATGGGATACGTTCGTCGATTGTCACTTAAGACTAGAGTGGATGATAAACAAATTGATGAAAGACAAATATTTTCAGTAAAATTTTCCATTAAGAGTAAGCTTTTCGAAAAAAATTGACATTAATTATCAAGTTTTGGGATGAAATTGCAAATGCCAGATGAAATTCATGCTCAGAATGTTTCTTCTTCGGCCACTTCCAGTTTAGTTCAATCAAAGTGAATTTAACTGGAATATTCCACAGAAGTTTGACTATTCTCAACGTAAATTTCATTTCCTTGCCATTCAGTGCAGCGTTTTTCTCATAAATTCATCTATCTAATATAATCACGCTTAGGTAAAATCACAGCATAACTTAATTTTTCTGCCTTAGTATTTTTTTAATTTTTACGGCTTGTGTAGCTTTTCATGCTTCTTAGGGATAAAACACCCTAGTTTTTATGAATGTGACCGTAACATAATATTTTTTATTGAGTCAGCCACTATGATTCTGTTCCTTTATTTTCTGCAATTTAAAATCAAAATCCAGGAGGAGACTTTTCATTTTTCCGTTACAATGGAAGAGAGGGGCTATTTCCATACCTTCGTTAAGCACGCCCCATTCCATTGCTGAAATTTCTTACTTAGCCTCACGAAGCCAAAGTGGAAATCGTATTCCTGTGATTTATTGATGGGTTGGTTTCAATGCTACTTAATACTAACTTCTGGCATGTCCTGTCAATTCCCGGATACGCTGCTGGAGGGAATCCATTCCGGTACTGTGAGATTTCACACCAATTGCTATTTGCGAAAGATACGGACGGTGAGAGGTGACTTTTATTTCTGAGAACCTTAGTCATCTCATTGTTATCTGCAAATTAATCCTTTCATTCCCAAAACCACAAGGTTACCTCAGAAGATATCGTAAAATCCAGATTAATAAAGGTATATCAACGGTCAGTCAACATTCCTATATGTTGGAACAGAAAAGCATGAATCCAATTCTATCCAATAAATTCTAGGAAAACATCATAGCAACCAAACAACATTCCAAGAGTGCGTACTCAAAACTGAAGTGTATTGACATCAAGGGACGACTTCCTACTCCAGTGTATTGGGAAAGAAGAACGACATCTCATCAATAGAATCTACGAACATAAAAAAATGATGCTTCAAGCAAGGAAAGGCACCCTAATGTTTGCGAGGCATTATTTTGAGATTCATCATAAAAGTAACTTCTCTTCAAATAACTTGAACATCAAAGAAGGAATGGAATTAGATGCACTAAAGACCCTCGAAAAATACCTACATACAATGGACAATGGATCTCTAGTAAATAAGTGAGTGCCTCCCTCCCTTGTCCCCACCCTCTTTTCCATCCCCCTTCAGCACCTCCTTCGGGTGCGCATCCTCCAGCCACCCTCCAATACGGGCGCGCCAACGCCCGTGCATTAGTCCCAAATAACGAGGGCCGCTGAATAATCTCAATGCAATCGATGAACACCAATGCCCTCGTCGTCATCACCCGCACCGCAAGCACACTCTAGAGTCTTCACAACTCCTTCCAACGCATCCCTCTAGCATTCCTCCCCCAGCCCTCGTGACCCATCCATGCACCACTCTCATTGTTCTCACCCTCCCGGTGAAGTACAAATGTACGCCAAGTGCATCGTGCTTTGGTCACCTTAAACGAGACTCAATGACACGGCTATGAAAATAAATATCCATGAAAATTACAACTGTTTCTTATGTTTCCTTTCCTACACCAAAGAGTCTTTGCCTAATCAAGTATTGAATGAATCCTGGATGGGTAAAAATTGAAATAAAGACAGGTGAAAGAATTGCGTGTCGCTTTCATCTCATGGGCAAATTGGTCGGCATCGCTTCACTGCTCCCTTAAATGAACCCTCCCGCCCGGAGGACGACGTGATATATTTGGAAACGACTCCCGGGAGCTGGCAGGTATAGGACAACTCAATAACATACAGCCCGTTGCTGGCACAGGGATCCAAACCAAACAGCGTCCGATTACCTGTCGAATAAGGGGAATTCAAAAGAATGAGATGTGCTAACTCCGAGCTCCTTTAGGTAATCTAAACCTCGTACTGTGTGAGCAGTCGAGCCAGTCAATGTGAGATTTTTTCATCCAGTATAAGCTGGAAGTTAACTTGACTTTCTAAACTAAAGTCTAACTGATATACGGTAGCGAAGTCACTTTAAAAGTTACCTAGGACTCTGAGAAGTCTCATGAATATAAGAGCTTGAAGATGAAGATAAAATATTGCAAATGGTGATGGTAATGGTAATCTTATGCAAAAGATACGCCGTGGAATTCGAAACGGCAACCGCCAGAGTCTCGAAATCAATTCCTCTAGAAGGAATCGCTTGAGAGTCATTTGACTTCAAAATTCTTCAAAAAAGTAGTTCGAAGTTCTCGAAGCAAGGGATCTATTCTAAAACTGAAAATAAAAGACACATACACAGATATATTTTATTTAGGTCAAGTGGACTTAATGTCAAAGAGCTAATATATTGAAATACTCACTAGTGAGTTTATTTGTGAAAAATACTTCAACTTTTGATGAAATTGAGAAATTATTATCTTGAGTAAACATTTAATATTCTCTCTCGACGTCATAAAGAGTTGACTTTAATCGTGCCTTTGAAATTAGCTTAAAAATGTTTTTAAATAATATACTCAGAATGAAATAATGTATTTTATAATCTCTCGGGGCATGAAATGGTTTTTATGGTGCACATTCGTGCATCATAAAAAGTGCTTGCAAGTGTCGTTGACGGCGTGAGAAGTGGAACTGCGAGGGTGTGGGATGTATAACGGAGCGTATTGCTACGCAGCACGATATTCGACATTTCGTCGTTTGCATGATATGCTCGATGTCATTGGCATGGTATTTGCTTTAATGGCGTGTATCCTAGTATATCGCAACATAGTTTGGATTTTGTTATTGACTGAGAATCTGATGTCAATGGGATGGACATTTTTTTGGTGATAGAGATTGGTGTTTAGATCCATTATTTATGTGTATTTTTTGACTGATTTGCTTAAATTTTGTGAAAGGGATTGTATTTTTTATACACATTTTATTGTTTCAGGATTAGTTGCGGTGCTGGGGACTTGTGTGAGACCTGATGCAAACTGTCTGCATATGTGTATTTTAATAATAATAAATAAACTTCTTAAGTGTATGTTTAGAGATATCATTTGTAAATTCGGAACTCATTTCTCATACCTTTCTCGTTCTGTTATCAAAAACAGTCATAAACCAACGGGCATAGCATTCCCTTTCCGTGATTATGAAGAAGATTAGTAATTTGATTAACATATTTCACATTAGGTTTGAATGAATGACTAAAAGTTTTGACATCCCTCCATTTTTAACCAAACGAACACGTTGTTAGCTATTGCTCGTTTTTACATTCTCCTCCCATTAAGCTGAATCATAATCACGTAAAATAGGGCAGTAATGAATTTATTCCACCGAGTGAAACATTTTAATAGTGATCATTTCTCATTTCCGATATCACGCCTTTAACATCCGAAAGAAGAAATTGATAATGAATATGCGCGGAAATTCCTGGAAAAAATTTTACAATAAAGAATTGAAGTACTATTCATTATTTTCGGATGTTAATCTGTTAGGAAGGGATTTATCACCTTCAAAAACGGAGTGAATGGTGACTGCAGACTAGACTACAGAGAGGGGATGATATTCCCTGAAGCTTTGCAAAGGCATTTCCCCAGCGTACGTATGCCAAATTGCCCTCGCGTCCTACTCTTAATGAGCAATTGCGAAGGAAGAGATTCGCCCATTTTACGCAGTAGACGAATAGCAAACGTGAGTTCAAGGGTTTGCTTTCCTCTTTTCGTAAGAGCGACACAGCGAGATATCCCCAACTGAGATGACTGGGCCTTCCATTTGCTCCCGTGACACTGGTGCGCCCTGGCTCTTCTCTTGGCGTTTCAAATTGCAGACTGGACTAACAATCGAAGGCAAATGCCTCTCACTTTATCTCCACCTGCGTTCAATTCTACGCATCGCCACGTCACCCTCGCGTCCCAAAATTTGCCAAAGGTCTCCGCTATGAGTTTCCTCA
This sequence comes from Hetaerina titia, assembly GCA_037158775.1. Taxonomy (NCBI): domain Eukaryota; kingdom Metazoa; phylum Arthropoda; class Insecta; order Odonata; family Calopterygidae; genus Hetaerina; species Hetaerina titia. The sequence goes on from CM073768.1 coordinate 148,795,013, forward strand.
ACCAATGTCTCAACAAACCGAAAATTTCTTTTAAGCATATTTTTTTTCTGTTTAAATGGGTTAATAAATGCACATAGAGTTCTTATGACGATGATTTCGCTGTTGGACAGTATTTAATCTATAGATATTCTCATAAGCTCGCATTTCATGGAATATGCATCGGATATAATGTAAAAAGCAAAGAGCCACAGATATGTGGGTGGTTTAGTCTCATATTTTCGCAACACTGTTTAATTTGCATTTGTTGTTTTTTCGCATTTGTTTAATTTTTGAATCTCGGCGTATTTTCGAGTGACGTGTCAATTGCAGCGTTGATTGAACTTCAAATGAAAGGTTGCAGAAGTGCTTAGTTCCTTTACCTAAAGTGACTTTTTATTCACAAACTCAGATTCCCTCGGGTCATATTTTTTTACTTTTATGTACTTAATGTTTGAGGTCACTGATGTACTCACTACTCGTATCCGATGCAAAAAGAATGACATCGGCAGGCCAGTTAGAGGATGACCCCCACGATTTGAGAGACACATCACGTGACAGTGATATCGGTAACAACGAGAGAATGTCTTTGTAGTGCAAGAGTAGTGCAGCAGTTTTCATATTCGTGTACCCATTCCATCCATTCCACACAATGTTTTCTTTTGATTTAAAGATGCCTGAGAAAGTCCGTTCAGGCAAACTTTGTTGTTTTGAGGTAACAATATTTAACTGTTACTGCGTCATTGAACCACCTGCTCCCTATTTTCCCCCGATAAAGTCATGAATATACTTCTTTCAAAATAATCAGACGGACGTCACTTTGAATCTTACGACGCGGATGAATCTAATGCAGCTCTCGGACAGTAATGGAGACGCTATCGCTGTTTTCCCCCTTCTCTCCACCGTGAGGAGCAGGGGGAGGGAGAACGGCGACTCTGGGGGGCGAGCAAGAGCGTAAGGAGGGAGGGAGAAGATCGGGAGGGGATGCGGGATTCCTTCCCCTAACTCAGTCGGCGACCTTGTTAACTATATCTGGCATAGAATTTCTGAACTGAAGTGGAATTTCTCTTTTTTACTTTTCGATTATTCATAACCTGTCTTGTTGTAGAGGGGACCTGCCATATACATGGTTGTGGTTATTTTTTTTATATATTTGCTCATAAAAAATAACTAATTTGGTGGATGAATGAAACCCTATTTTGAAATGTTTTCCTCCAGCATGTATGTACATATTTTCACGATATATGGTAGGTTTTTACTCAAAATTTTTCCCTTTTCCTTCCCTTCCTCTCTCAGATCCTCCCTTATCACCCACCCTTCCCACCAGGCGTTCGAGCCCCCTGCCACACACCTTTTTGGTGGATCAAGGGGTGTTAATGTTGACAAGGGGCGATCTGTTTGAACATGTGCCACCCCAACACTCCACTCCACGGACAGCATTTTAAAATTGGGATTCACTCAGTACCAATATCAGTCAATGGGCATGACCCTTGGCCAGCATCCAACCACGACGTCGTCTCTTGCACTTATATCCACCGTGGCCTGACCCCGTTGGTCTCGGAGAACGGGCTGTGCACGGTCATCAAAACTCGATACAACTCTACTCGATGAACATCCGTAATCAGAATCGATACGAAGAAACAATATCGCGACCAAGTTATTGCGTTGGCTGAATGTTGTGGAGTGGCATAAATGGGTTGGCGAGAAGCCTCTCGCTTCTTCCAGGAAACGGTTACGCGTTGCTTCTGACTAATCCGCAGGCTAACCTTGCATCCCTCTCCAGCACACCCCCTCTCCACTCTCCGCCGCTTTTACTCCACCCGTTCAAATGCCGCCATCTCGGAGAGCGCGCGAGAAAGAGAACGGGGGAGGGGGTTGATCCCAAAATTGGAGCGTCATCCCCATCCCCTCCCCTTCCTTATTCTTCCCCCCAGTCTTCTCCCGGTTCCTCGCGGCCCCCTGGGGATTCCTCGGCCGCCGCGTCGAGGAGGCGCGCTCGCTGCTTTCCAAAGCCTCTGTCGGAAATCCAAGTTAGTGTGGCTCCTCCGCGCCCTCCCCCCCCGCTAACCCCCCTCCTCCGAGGCCAATTCCTTCTCTCTCACAAAAGGGCGGCGTTGAAAAGCCAAAACCCTTTAAATAATACCGGGGCGACGCACACGCCCTCGCATTTCGGCAAAGTGGGTGGGGGGCGCGGGGGAGATACGCCATTGGCCCGCGGCAAGATTTCTGAGGAGAAGGTGAACGTTTTTGAGGGGAGGGTGCGGGGGAGAGAAGTGAGAGGTTAAGGGAACTGTGGGCACAAAACCGCACGTGCGAAACTTCGGGGCTTAGAGCGCCGTTCCGCCCATCAAGCCACGGTCACAAAACTAATTACTACTGCGTCTCCATAGCTCCCGTCCGATACTTACTGCCTCCTCCACCTCCGTTCCCTCCTTCGCTTTTCTCAGCGCAGGGCGCGGCGGAGGGGTCCCCCCCGGGGGGGGGGGGGGGTCAGAGGTGAGGACGATCATCGGGAGGGACCAAGGGAAAAGGTTGACTTGCGATCGTGAGGGCGGTCGGATTTCGAGTAAGAGATTGAGGGTAGAGAGGATGCGTGGAGGCAAAGAAGCGTATTAACCGGATGTTTGGAAAAGCTACCAAAGGTCGTCAGTCAAACGCTCTCTCCGACGGACAAGGCGAAGCACAGTGGCAAAAAATCGAAAACAAAACCGGTCCAAATTCAGGTGTTGAACTTTTAAAAGACTCACCTGGAACGTTATGCTTCTATTTCACACGCATAACATAAATTAGAGCACTAAACAAAACATCAGAGAATTGGCGAGAACAGTCCAATTCTTACCTCGAGAGTTTCTCGCTCAACTTTGTCTTTAGAATTTCAAAAAATTGAAACTCACCATTCCGCTAGTTTCTGTATGATATTTTAATTGCATAATGTTTTATGTGAACCCTAACCCAGGAAACGGAAAAAAATCCCGCGTGTACAAATTATGCTAAAAACATTGTGATTAATATTAATATCGAAATTGTAATGCATGTACTTTGAGAGTAAATACGTCTTTTACTATGCGTTCTTCACATTATATTTAACAGTTACTTTAAGTCGATTCCTCGACCAACAGTGCTGCAGACGGAAAAAAATATTGGTAAAATTAATGAAAGCATTTCCGCTGCAGTTTAGATTCTATTTTCGCCACCTTTGAGTATTTATACCAATTTACGGGTCATCCTAATCGCATTGCATAACATCCTATCTCGAAATAAATTGCTAAAGAGACAATAGGTAGACGAGCCCTGAACTATACAGGCTCGAAGACTATGTGGTCTGAATTTAGCTCACTTGACATCCCGCACCCTCCCGTACTTTTTAAACACTTGAATTTCATCTTCTCGGTTGTCGTCGGGTTCACATTAAGAAACGGCGGCAATGAAGAAAGCCGATTGGCCTCATCTTTGTACCAGGCCGTCACATTCTCTCGGTGGAAATGTCCCAAAGCAGTCACTGCAGAAGAAATCTTTTAAACAGTTATTTTCGGAATGCAAGTGGCTTCGTTCTAGCTCATTCATCGTCAAAAGCTTAAAGCATTGAATTCATATGAACGGTAACTAGCCCTAGAAACTATTAGACGCAGAGACGCGGGACGAATATTTAGTCGTGGGATAGGAAAGGCTTTCGCAGTCTTCATTCCATGAAATCCTTGAAAAGCAGAACCGACAGCAGCAGCTACGAGGAACACACTGAAAAGAAACAAAATACTTAAAATGTAATTGAAAATTTTTAACTTTTTTAATAAAAGTTAAATTATAATACATAAAGCGGTAGATGGAAAAATGAAATGCAGATATTTTAGTGTTGTGAGATGTGAGTTAGAAGGAAAGGAAGAAAAAAAATGGTGAAAATTACAGAGAAAGAGGGCGGGAGGGAAGAGAACAAGGAAGGTGTTACAGTAACATTAAATAATTCAAGTTCACATGACAACAAATAAGCATAGTGAGGAAAGAATAAAGTACATAATGAACTTGAAAAAATAATTTGTGGTTGATTAAAATAGTTCAGCAAGAGACGAGGTTTACACTGCGAGCACCTAGTTCAAAAAACATCAGAGGCTCAGATGAGCGTGGAGAAAACCTGGGGAGTCAGAAAGATATCATTTAGAACATATTTTGTTAAACACATATTGAATGTATTTTTCGATGCAAAATGGGTTGTTCATCACGAATACCTACTTAAAGACAATAGAGTCAACACGGAGTACTGCCTGGGGGTTATGAAATGCCGAAGAGAGAGAATCAAGCGAAAACGGCCCGAGCTTTGGAGGAGCGGCGAGCGTTTTTTTTCATCACGACAACGAAACGGGTCATTTCTCTCTCGAATTTCGTGAGTTTTTAGCCAAAAACAAGACGGCCTCTGTGCTTCTCCACCCACCGTAATCACTATACCTGACCCCAAGTGGTTTTTCCCTTTTCCCTAAACTAAAAGGGGAACGAGATGTTGCTGAGGCTAACTTACAGGCTTCCCACCGAGAAGACCCGGGTTCAAATCCTGGAAGATGTAGATATTTTTCAGTGGTATCCCGTTCCCTAATTGAGGCGCTCTTTGGAGAGCACTTTGAGTGAGTACGACGTCCGTCGGATGGGTCCTTAAACTGCGAACCCCTTGGCGCCTTTCGACAAAAGTAGTCTAATGCCGACGCCGGCCTTTACTTTCCCATCCATCCATAATGGCGCAAATGACTTTAGCTCTCGGTCGTCTCCCAGAAAGAACTACTACCCAAACTCAAAACTACGCTCAAATGAAAATATATTTGCCACCTTTCCAGACATAGAGAAAAATGCAACGGAGGAGCTTATAAACATTTCGGAAGAAGCGTTCTAGGACTGTTTGAAAAAATGAAAACACCTTTGGGATAAGTGTATACGTTTGGGAGGAGATTCCTTAAAAGGGACCCTGACCAATAATTTGGTAGTGAAGTATTTTTTCAAGAAATAAGGTTTTGGAACATCATGAGTGGACATCGTTTTGGCCCATTACCGCTGCTTAGGTGGAACTAGAACACACGATATCTTTAGTTTACGTGGACGATTTTCTAATTCTGTCTGAAACCACTGAAATTGAATTTCTACACCTAGAAAAGGTTTTGGAATTATTGGGAGCTACTGGACGTTTGCTGAATATTAACAAATGCAATTTCATTCATCCAAAACAGAATACCTCGGATGTGAACTCTCTCTAGGGAGGGCGTCCGTCCAAGTAACGGTAAGGTCAATGTGTTGACCAATTTGTTATTCCATACTGACTTGAAGCATGTCCGCCAATTAATAGAATTGGATGAATATTTCCTTCCCAAATCGGCGTGCATTAACGAGCGTACTAGAAGTTTTGTCTGGACGGCTAATCATGAAGAGACTCGAAATCACGTAATCAGCTGTTTGACTGCCGAATCTCTCCTAGTGGTATTCGAACCTCGATCTGATTACAGAGAAATGCCTAGACGCCAGTACTATCGGGTACAGATGAATCCTCATTCAAAATTATGACCATCAGAGCAGAGTATTAGTATATTGCAGCAAACGAGTGACCATGACCAAAGTACCATTCGTAAGAATTAGAGGCCTTGACCATGGTTTATTCCCGTAGATATTTCTGAGTGCATCTGATTGGCATTTCTTATCGTCAGTGATTCTAATTCTGTTAAGGTAATTATGTAGAAGTAGGATGTTGTTCCTCGCATTGCCCGTTGTTGGAACTATACAGAGGATTTCGATTTTGAGATTACTTACCGTAGCAGTAATCCTTTCTCGGTATTTCAACCCGCTCAGCACGATTCATGGTTGCACAATGAACAAAAGGCAATACCGAAATTCAATAGAGGCTTTCAGAGTTGCGTGAGGAGAGATTAGACTCAAACCAATACGTTAGGAAGGATTGATTGCTTTGCCAGTTTCGTTTGCGCTGTTGAAAAGGAATTTAGCGGCCCCTTACCTGTTCAATTGTCTCAGAAACCCTCTGTCGCAATTCGTACAATTCATGTCGATTTCCGGGGCTCTTTACCTGTGTCGGGTGATGGGTATAATATCACCTTGTATTGATTGGTCCTTAAAAAAATATTTCAATATGGTTTCCCTGAAATCCGTGAAAGCTGACGAAACTCGGCGGACCTTGCAATTTTTATTTCTTGTTTTGGTGCCCCAAAAGTGCTCGTCATGGACAGTGGCACCAATTTTCGTAATTTTTTAGAAACTAAGTTCCTTGATTAACGGAATGACTAATTTAATAATCTATTATATGCATGGTCTGTATACTAAGTGTCGGAAATAACATTTTCCTGATACTACTGTACCTGGCAGCGCTCTCGCGCTGTGCAGGCTTGGTGGTGGGTGTCTGACCTTCAACTCGCTTCAAGCGTCATTTGCCTGCGAGTGTTCGTTCAGGCTATGCCGTGCTTTTAGTGGACTCATGTCAAGTGACTCGGTGAGAGCGTAAAATGCATCAAACGATCGAACAGCGGTACGCCATCGTCATCTGGTATGGAGATGTTGGACATGATTTTTCAAGTGCTAAGGGACAAAAGCACGTCACAAACTGCTGCTTTTAAGGGACACAAGCTCTTCAAAAATGGCCGAGAGAGTGTGGAGGATGAGCCCCGCTCTGATTGGCCGTCGACGTCAAGGACCGACGAAAACGTGCAACGTGTGCGCGAAGTGCTGAATTCAGACAAGTGTTCTAAATTCGGCTAACTATGGTCATGATTGTAGATCATATTACCATTGACAAAATGACAGTTCACACCCATTATCACTGAAAATTTGGCGCTGCGAAAGATCTGCAATAAACTCTCCTCGAAGGCCTACTCGAACTTACGTAAGACCGACTAACTGACGTAAAAAACATAGAGACAATTTCCTTATCGCCTTACAGACCCAACTTGACCCCAGAAGACCGTTTCTTATTCCCAAAAGTGAAATCCTCATTTGTACAGGACACCCTCAAGGGACCTTATGTGCCTTCCATCAAAGAAGCTTGGACGCGTAACCTTAAATACCTTCCACCGACCAGTGAGCCTTCGAGTCGTGATAAAGCCGCTCTGGCAAAAGTGTTTTTCACTCAAGGGATGTATTTTGAAGAATTTAGAGGCATTGTAGCAGTACCTGAATAAATCTATTTTTCAAAAAATTTTTCCGATACTAATTATACAAACCTTGTATTCCCCGATATTCACAGATCAAATCGATTGGTACGAGGATATGCGCAAAATCAGGAACATGATAAGGATTGTTAAATGGCCGAATGATATCAGAATGGCAGAGTGTTTTGTGAAGAATCTAGTCGGAACACTACCTTGAACAAAGGACAGGTGTCAGTCCGTTTCAGATGCAGAGAGACATTGAAGCCTCCTCCACTCCCTTATTCAAGCCCTCCCTCTTCTGGGTAGGCTTGAGAGAAGGCGTTTCACATTGTAACAGAGCGTTGGGAACGTCTTGCTGCTTGAGCAATTTCCACACCGGCAAGGTGAACTTTGAATCCTTCTGACCTTACGAAAACCGGGAGGTCACACGTGAGGGCTGCTACGGTTTCTAGCATATTGATGCGGTTTGATACAAGATCACCAAGGTAGGCAATGAGAAGCTGCGACCGAGGCCAAAGGATTGGAAACATACGACTAACGTGAATGATATAATCGCTCTCCTCGGAACGTGAAGTGTGATGAGGGGGTAAGCATGGCGTCGTTGCACGTCTCTCCTGATATGTACTGGATTTCCAAGGTGTTGAAAACGATGAAACATGGCTTTTGTATACTTTAAATTGATGTGTCTTGGATTAACGAGGCGAGGTGAGCCGTGAAGTATGTGTCGAAATCTCATAATTGTTTTTTTAGACTGATGTGTTTTTTGACCCCTGTAGTCCATATAAGTCGAAGAGGTGCTTGATCCGGATGCCCAATTGGAAAACGATGATTATGGCGGTGGAGACACGATTTCGTCTCCAGGGTTCGCTATGATCGTTCTTAGAGCGGCTGCATTTTTAGAAATCGACTCGTTGCAGTTCCGAGAGTGTACGTAATTGAATCAGAATGGCCGTATTGGCAGCGAAGGTTGAATTCGCACCAAACTGACGTCATGGCCGAAGTATCGAGCAATTTGGAAATATATTAAGTGAATCAACAGCACAAATTCAGTTAAAAATACGATGCAACATTTTTACTGAGCACGTGGGTGGACGATACACCTCAAGGTCGCCCCCTCCGGTAGAAATTTACCATTTAGCGCCCCGCCCTCCCTTTCCGAAAAGTGAAGACCTTAAATAGCAGCGCCCAACCTCCATTTTTCTGAATCCGAAGATTCACTTTCGTGCTTGAATTGCACTTTTTTAAAGTAATAAAGGCATCTGTGGTAGCCGTGAGGGAAAGGTTTGCTGAGTGTTCCTCCGTGTTCTGGGGACGGCACGGCTAGGGGTCAACTGCTTGCAAAGAATCGATTGAATGACAGGATTTCATCCGGTGGGTACTGGTGAATTTACACTTAGGAAAAGATTCCGTCAGCATACCACAGTTTACATTATGCGGCAGGATTCTGCACGTATCCTCGAAAGATAAAGAGCTCCATGCCACCACCAAGAAGATTTAGAAATAATATAACGTTATATTTAACGGTGGGTCCGAAGGCATCCACAGAGCTGTAAGTAAATTGTTTATAACACCAATGTCATAGTCACGTAGCGACCGCATTATTCCATTTCCTCGGATTGAAAAAATCCGTGATCGGGCAGAAAATAACATATATCTATATCCCAGGGGATGTCGCAATTCAAAAAAGAAATGTTCATACTCGGAATGGTCTCGTTGTGCTCAATTATCAAAATTTTGCGGAAGCAATAAGCCGAGGCGATCCACCTCCTCTAGCGTCAGTCCTTCAAGCTAACCCACACACCCTCCTGGATCCATTCAAACTCTCCTCATCGCCCCTCGGATGATCCACGCCCGGGCGACCCCAACCCTGGCCGAATTCCTGAGAATACGCAGCCCAAAAAGTCTCCCCAAGGAGGATCGTTTTATGTGGCTCGTTTGCTCCCTCTCCCTCGTTATCCCCTCCTCGAACAAGGGCTAACCAACCCCTTCCTCGCCCCGAATACTCTCTCTGGTGGAATTCCAATGTGTAAATCGGGGGAACGGGAGGCCGGCCGTAATGGCCAGTGGCGTGAAAAATTGCGTACTTCAGAATCTCGGAAATGTGCGTCCTCTCACACACATTTCCGAGGTCTGTAGGGGTTGGTGGTGCATTTCTCAAAAGTGTCAGTCGAGACACTGAATTTGGAATGGAAAAAGAATTAACAGTCGATTGATTTGTTGGATTGACTATAAAAGAGGACTTTGTATATATATAGTTAATGATTTTAGTGACCGATTTCGATGGCTGGAAAAAATATCCTACTCCTCAATATTATTACAGAATTGCACAATAGAACTCTCAAATTCCTCAGAATCAATACTTTTCACTGAAATTTATAGCTATTCTATATAACAGTAATTTTCAGGGTTTTTTTCAAGCATAGCCTATAAGCCAGACGTTTGCGGTACTACATTTATTTTTGGTATGCCAATTCAAAGAAAGGGTGCCAGGGCTCTGATAGAGAGGAATGAAAACGGTATTCGTAGATGGACGGAATACGGATTGGGGATTTTGGGATCGCGGATAGTTGGCAGGAAAAAATAGCAAATGATTATTTTAGCTCGATTACCAATGCTTACCCTTTTATTAAGCGATGTATAAGCTGGGTCAAAAATAAAGATTTCATTTCAGGATAGAACACACTCGTCCATAAATTTTTCACTAAGTTCCATTTCATTTTTACTGTTTTTATTAAAATTTAATTCTGGCACATTGTTTGTTTGTCTCACCACGGATATTTTCATTATATCTTAAATTATTTGCTGAAGATTTGCTACTCTCCATTTTCATAACTTACCGGTGTCACCGAAGAATTCAGTCTCGGTCAAATAAAACAGTACATCCGTCGAACTTTAAAAAGGGGAGAATGATGCCCTTCTAAGCATGATTTTTCCATTTTATGCTAAAATGTATTTTCTCTGACATGCTAAGAGAGTAAGCAGCTGAAAGCATCAAGAGGTCACGATAAATGTCCATGGGCATCCCGGTGCACTGAGGCGGGAAGCTCGCTGGCCCGCGTGTCATCGGCTTTTTACGCGACGCGCTGAGTCAAAAATAAATGAAGGAGAAATTGTGAATGTATTTGTACACTCTGACACCTATAAGTCACGCAACTAAGCAATAACAAGGTAGTTGAAGATGATAAGACGGCGGATCCACAAGGCGGTGTGCTTGGAATGTTTCTTCTTGCTCCGATTTTTGTTCTTCGCTTTTTGATTCCAAAGCCAAACTGAGACAGAAGTTTTCTATCTTAAAATACAAATGATACCATCGCGCTTTGAAGCCCCTCGCGAAGCAACTGCTCCGACGGGAAAGGCAGCCAGTGAATTACCCCCAACCCACGCGATGTCTCCCGTAAATGGGCGATAAAGTTTATGCCCAATGCGAACCTACTTATTTTGAGGTGATAGGTGGTTTCTTACACGTATGCTTACACAGTTTAGAACGTTACGTTTATTTAACATTTCACGTCAATATAGTTATACTGTGAAAAAACAAAGAGGATGGACGGATCTTTAATATCGATTCTTTAAAAATATAACATTAACATCATAGGCATCATGCATATCATTGGCAATCTGTCAAAGAAAGCTTCGCACCGTATCTGACAAGTATCAATAAATACGATTAGCGTGACTCCCCTTTCGTTGGTGATACGTATATGATTTCCGGTTGCGATTTATTCATTAAGGTAATCCAACCGGGGATTTGAGTTCAATCTGGTTATGATGGCGTATCTTGTGAAGGAGAAACTAATACTTTAATCTTTCTGTGACATAGTATCTCAAATTTAATTTCAGTTGATATTTCAATATGATATAGGGTCATGATATTCCCTCCAGTGCTGCAAAAACTCAGGTGTTCTCTCTTTATTAAAAATTTAAACTTATTCAGAGATATCCGTAGCCCAGAGGAAAAGGTCATACTTGCTGATGATCTTAATGAATTCGGTGTTTTTGGTATCAGAATAAAACTTTTTAAATGTGTAAAGATGGACTTTAAGAACAGAACTAGCATTCTTCCTATCGCCTACTTGATCAACAATACTGAAATAACAAGTGCAGACTCAACCTCTTACCCACGACCTCTCTGGGCTGAAACATATACGGGAAATAAGTGGAGCAGCTAGCAACAAATAGGAGTTAAATGGGAAATCTTAAGGGAAGGGTGACGATAAGGTGAAAATCCCTTTTATCTAGTGAGGCTCTTTTAGACTATGCTTCTAGTGTATTGGATCCTGATGATGCTGGCTCGATTACCGAATTAGAGCGCGGGCAGAAAAGAGGTGCTACATTTATAAAGCGTCATTATGATGAAAAATCGTATTTATTCTGATTGATCGAGGAACTAGATAAGTACTACTCACAAAACGAAGGTTAACACGAAGAATAAAACTCGTGCATAAATTCGAAGCAGGTTCTTTTGGCAACAGTGCTAAAAGGCCATTATTAAATGTAGCAAATTAAGTGAAACAACAGGAGAGGTAATACCAAGTAGATGAGAGAGATTAAATCTAAATCAAACGAGTTAAGATGTCACTTTCCCCACGAGAGGTTAGGGATCGAAATAAGTGTAAACAACTACGCTACTGAAAAAAGTATCCCTCATCTTTCATTCTAACTGGTCGACTAATTTAGCACCATTGCATCTAATTCTGACTCTATTGACATTGTCGTTAGCGACTCGTCTCGAATGTGCAGGTACCTATTGCGCACTTAGATACAATAGTGACTTCACCTGTATGAGACGTTATCTTAATGGTTTGAGCTATTTTAAATATTTATTTATTTAATGCCTTCAAATAAGAAAAACTTAACTTTTGACATCACATGCTACACCTGCTGCTACATACTCTTTTCGGGCACCATGAAGATATACATGTACTTCCGCCACTAACGTTTTCGTCGTCCTCTGATTTCACCCGGAGCTCCATAATATTTCCCACCATAAGCTTTGTCATTAGTCATCTTCTCTGGTCAAAGTATTTCACAGTTGATGCAACATTAAAAACCAATTTACTAGAGTAGATATTTCTTCGTCAAAATTTCATACAATTTCTAATACGCCGATCTAATCACCCAAAGTACAGGTAACTTCGTCATACTCTCCTGCCGCTTTCCACTTTCAAAAAATCACCTTTTTGTTGGAATTGAGAATGTACGAGTCGATTCCGGATTTCAGGAAAAAAAGCGTCGAGAGAAAAAACCAAACTCAACATCGACATTCTCCAGCCCCTCCCCCATACACTCCAAGCGCCTAAACCTATACCTCCTTTCCCGGAGTAACGCCAATCCAGTAGCAAACAAACAGCAAACGATTTCGGAGCCAATTCTCAAATTAAAGCCATAAAGAACGCCTCCCCCAACGTCCCCACCCACCCCGGGGTTGAAAGGCACGAGCTACGACTCTTGCCCACTCCCAATTCCTCCCCCTCCCCCTTCCGGCATGGCGTCCTTGTGTGTCCAAGCACTCGACACGATTTCCGCGTCGCGACCGCTGAGGGTTCAGCTCAGCCTTCTACTAACCCTGCCGGGCACCCATCTTGGCGATCAGATACTTGGCAAGGGTGTCGTGCTCTTGCATCTAGCCTCACTTGTGTTGTGCCGAGGGCGCTTGAAATTTTACACTGCAGATAGACGTGTACATACCTGTAAGACGTGAACATCATAGACATTGCAGATGACCGAAAGGATTTTCGGTCTTTAATTTTTTTATGGTCATGCATTAGTGGACGGAGGGACGCGTAGGAAAAGATATGTGTATATTCCTGAGTCTTAGTCTAATAATTTCATTCAGTGTGTGCATGTGTTGTAATATAAAGAAGCAGACACAATTCATCTCATAAAGAAACACGAAGGTCATTTAGATTTCTGATTTGTACTCTTTTAGGCTGGAAGGGTTATAATTCCCGATAAAGTTCTTCATTGATATTTTTTCATGTCCCTGTGAGAAAATTACAGAAAAGAATCCGATCCATAAAAAGAGACGTTTCAGGCGTGATATGGTGGAATAACATGATTAAATAAAAGTTGGAATACATTCATTTATGAATTGAAATATTTGTCCTCCACGAAGTAACAACTTTCATCACATGTCAATATGAGAGGTTTTTTCAAGGCGAAAACTTTACTGTCAGAGAATTAAATACATACTAGTTTCAATTTAAAAGAATA